>RHLP01000348.1:0-55350 GCA_003719405.1 Aspergillus incahuasiensis
CTTCACCCCTGCCCCAGCCTAGTTATCCTCCTGCCACCGATATCCACACTTCAGGCAGGTATAGAATATGGTACTCCCCTCATCCGCGCTCCTCATCTGCACTTGGGCGTAGGTGGCCTCTTTCGACGGGCATTCGGCTCTAGCACAATCCATTTCCATGCGAGGACCTGATCCGCCGACCGTCTTTTTTGTCACTTGCTGCGTGTAGGACTGGAGTTTGTTCCTTAGCCTCGATGGGAAGTTTTCGGGCTTCGATGTCGACGTCTGGGTATGGTTCAGTGCTGCGTCTAGTTTGGATTGAAGTGATTAGGCAGTGCATATAACAGAATTGCATTGAAGAGGGGGTTGCGGTACTTGTAGCCGTCTTTCCACAGAGCTCACACTGGATAGTTTCGGCGGGAATGTCGTCAAGGAGGTTCCCGCATCCTTCGCAGAATTGTACAACCATGACGTTGATGTAAAGAGGATGTTCAGGCGTTGGATCTGGCGGCAGCTGGGGATGCTGCGGTATATGTAGAACAGTACAGCGCGGGATTTCGAAAATAAGAAGAAAAAGAAGGCGGGGGCCTGTTGCTAGGGATGCAGTCTAATAAGAGAAGCCTGATCCTTGCCAGCCAAGGGTCTAGACTACACCATGCCAGCGGTGACAACTGAGCACAGCTAAGCTGCAGGATCGCGATCACAAATCCCGTCGCTAGCATATCACAGACGAGCAGGAACGCAGGTGTGGGACCAAAGCGGCGTTTTTCGAACATGCATTGCAGCAGGAAGAGGTATTGTTGCCTATCAGTTGACAGCTTATCCTTGGTAGCTAGTTGCTTCCTATTGGAGAGGGTAGGTTCGCGTAGGGACTTTGTGCTTCAGAGACATCCGCTGCGGGCGGTGATATGCACTGCTTTTCCTTTCTCATGCCCACCATCGCCATTACTTTGCTGCTACTTATGTATGTATCTGGATCAGGGAGCTTCTCCCCAAAAGCTCTCCCCATTTTCTCAAGCGTCCGTCCCTTTATCTACCTCAGAAAAGACAAAATGAATCGCCGCAATGTATAGCACACTCAACACAATGAGAATGAGGTATAACCTCCAGCGTTGAAGGATATCCAGCAGGCTTTTAGGAGGAGGGAGATTAATCCAGTGAGGTTGTGAGAGGCGTAAATGAGCACGGCGTAGTTTGATAGCATGAAGGCGCCGAGGAATTGGTTTCGACCATGAGGAGTGTCGCGAAAAGGAAGCATTTCCGGTTCAGGGCCGTGAAGAAGAGAGAGGAGCATAACCCTTCGGAGCGGGAGATAAGAGAGCGGTCGAGGTCAAGTTGTTTCTCCATGAGTTTGAAATCCTCGTTTGCCTGGTTTTTATTGTTGTGGTTGCTAGAGTGGAGTCGCTGCAGCACGCTTAGGGCTTCCTGGCCTTTGTCCTTTGCGACCAACCACCCTGGTGACTCGGGGATAAGCGACGTGCCTGCGAGCACGCACAACGGGAAGAGAACTTGTAATGCTAGGGGAAAGCGGGACGAGAACTCGGCCGCAGGACTGTTTGCATGCATGAACCAGCATGCGTAGCCTAGCCAGCCAACCGGAAAGTCTGTAGCCAACGGCGTACATTATGCCCGTTACGCGAACCATCGCGCCCATGGTCTCGGCCCTTGACACTTCTGCTGGGAAAACGGGCACAATGCAAGCAAGAGTTCCGACACCGAGGCCGACAACAGATCGCCCGACGAGCAACATGGCGAGAGCAACATGGCGAGAGCAACATGGCGAGAGCAACATGGCGAGAGCAACATGGCGATGCGCACAACCCCAGAACATAGTGCGCTGCCGAGGATCAGTATCCCTGCACCCAAGCGAATTGTTAGTTTACACCCGCATGCATCTGCTGTCCACGCCTGCAGGATACAACCGATAAAGGCACCGGCGGAGTTGATACCGTTCAGAGCACCAATCGGGTTCGGCCAAGCTCGGAAGTGTCCAACTGCAGCTCAAGATAGGTATAGGAGTTCGGTTGACCGACAGTAGATCCAATCACTGCGAGGCCCTAGGCGGTTGAGATAGTGCCGATGGCAACGAGAACCACGACCTTTAGTATAACTCAAGAGTGCTGATGTTTTTTGCAAACTGGCGTGCGAGGAGGAGTGATGATAGCATCAAGAAGGAGACAACGTTCAGCAGATCTGCGCATAGAAATAGGTAGATCTAGATCTAGATCAGTTCTGAAATTCACGGCTCTGTTACCCGTGCCCCGAAATCGTCAATAATAGCTCCTCATTGAGAGCCTCGTGCCGGGTCCATTGTTTGAAGCATTCCTCGGAGCCGAACCCTCGGTTATAGAGGTGAACAGAACCGAGCTGCGATGAGGACTCGCAAACACTCATCCGTGACACGGAACGATGGTGACCGTCAAAGACTACCCAGTAGGCGATGGAACAAGCGTTCTTCGAAGCCATGGATACTAAAAAGGGTAGATTGATATAATAAAAAACGGGAAGTTCTATGTAACTGATATTAGAAGAGTATGAAATGAAGGAAGTAAAGACCTTTACTTACCAGCGTTTTGTCACTATACACTCCATTCCAAAGGACTGTGCTCAGTGAAACCGTCATCGGCTCTAGGGGAACTGCGGCGGTCAGGACTAGGTACTGGATATTGAGCCTCTGAGGCTTCTTGTAAAGAGATTGCATTGATTGACATAAGTACAGGAGACCAATTCATCATTCTAGCCTAGACGAACCAAACAACCAAGACTTAATGCATGGTGCAGACCCAAGTCCAATTGCTACGGGCTCTAGATCTCTAGAACTTGCATTCTCAAACACCAGCGCGTCTAGCCAGCTCAAGGGCCTCCCGGAACCGCTCGCACTTGCTGATCAACTCATTCCGTAGACTCGAAGTCATGAAGTTCTCTCCAGCAAGCTCCAACAGCTCGCTCTCATCAAGGTCATTTATCATGTCCGGGCGCAGTGCTCTAACAGGGCCGCCCTCGCCCAGGAGGTGGCGCTCAATAATCTGGATGACGACATTGTCGGCGAACCGCTTCAGAGCCACTTTGTAGTACGCTTTGAGAATGTCGTGGATGTCGTTGACGGCTTGGTCCTCATTGCTGAGATGCACCTTTTGCACAACTCTGTCGAGACTTAGATGGATTGGATACTCACTGTTATTGCTTAATCCTAAAGGCATTAGCCTCGCACGAACGCGTTCGTCACGGATAGCGTTCAAGTTGTCGGCGTAGTAGTGGTTGACAGTCTGTAGGATTCCTGCTCGTTCGTCGGCGATGATACGAGAAAGCTCAGCTGTTGCTCGATTATGCGTTGCTTCTTCGATACGTGTTAAGCGACAGCTAACCTTGTGCTTCACGTCCTCGTCACGGATGACCTTGACCAGAATATGTTGGTTGTACAACTTAATTGCTTCATTCACCTTTGACAGATGATCAAGCGCGATGTGCTTCCAGGGACCAGACTGCTGTCGAAATAGAACCTCCAGGATACGAGGGTTCACAGTACCAGGTAACTCAGTTCCCCGAGAATCGCGGTATAGACGTCTGATCCAGTCATAGATATTTTCCTCGGCATCCCCCGTGGAGTCAGGTGACGCTGTATTGGGTCTTTGGAAGTCGGGGTCTTCGCCGTCAGTTGGAGTTCGAAACACTTTGGCATGTCCGCGCTTCGTGATCTTCTGCGAGAACTCATCATTCAAAACTTGAATATGCATCCGCAATTTGAGGGGGCTATTGTGGCCCAGCTCCGGGTCGTAATTACCGTAAAGCGCATCGTCTACCTCCTTTTGATATGTGTTTGCCATACGGTTCAAGAAACGTCGTTGATCAGTGGCTGTCTGCCTGGATAGTCCGAGTTGTTCGAGATCTCCTTCGGCAGTGGACAGTGAACTCTCAATATCTTTGATGACGTTGGGGAACTCGCTGCGGATGTGGTCGTATAGCAGGCCTCCGAGAAACTTCTTTAGAGCGTGGATTCCAACTCGATCCTTCCGGAGCTCCGTCCATGGTGCAGTTCCAGCAAAGAATTCCTTTTCCTTCCTGTGTCGTCCATCAATCGTCACGCCCTCTTCGATCTCTTTGGTAGAGCGGTTCTTCACAGCAAACCAGCCGTGAGTCAATTTTTCGACCTGATTCTTGGCTATGCGGATAACCTATAGCGCGGTTAGACGAATTCGATGGTGACATGATTTAACATACTCCAGCTTCATCTCCCTTCTCGACAGCATCGCACTTGGTAATGATTCCAACGGTCCGTTGGCCCGCTGGGTCTGCCGCCCTTGCCATGGAAAACCTAGAACCGCGTTAGAGTGGCATCGGTAGATTGATGTTGAGCGCACATACACTCCCTGGTTGGCAAGGTTGTTTCGAGCGTCCATGACAGCACTGTGGCATGTTAGCAACCTAGGCTTCTCGGTTCGTTCGGCGCTGGGCGACTAACAGGATTATTGTGCGCTTATCTATGATATAGTTTTTGATGAGGCTTTGGATGATGGCCTTGTCTTCCTCCGTTTGGTATTTCGTAGGATCTATCTTCGTTAGCATTTAGCCCAACCAAGTCAGCTGAAGGGGCGACATACTGTGAAATAGCCCGGGGACATCAACAACTGAGAGGTGGTGATGTTCTGGCCCGGAGAGCTCAATCTTCAGAATATCATCGGAAAACCGCTTATCAATGTTCTCCACGTCCGTTGTGCTTGGTCCTGGTATTCCCATAGTTTCAGCAGCCTAATAATATCAAAAGTCCGTTAGCAATATCCCAAATTTCCAGTCGAGCCCATGAACAGCATACATCATCGAAAACTTGCACAAATTCGTCATTGCCGAACTGGTCTGCACCAAGTATTCTCTCGAACCCTTTCAGCTTTACGTCAAGGGCTTCGTCTAACTGGGAAGACGGTCCAGGTATGATTGTGATTTTTGCTCCGGCTTCATCTTCTGACGCACGACGAAGGACGATCTGGGTTGCGAAACGGGTGCAAAGGTCACTGGCGACGGGAAAGGACAGTCCGGTCAATCCTTCGAGTAGTGAAGACTTTCCGCTGGATTGGTCCCCTACAACGACAAGCTATCCTGTGTTAGTCGGCTGTTTAGGCCTGGGAACTTGGACTGGACCTCGTACCTGTGGCAGAGATACGCTTTCGCTGACCCCGAGCTCGCGCAGGTGGTCGATGACTTCAAGGACCCTTGCCCGCTTCTCGTTATGAAGGTCTGTTGCTGCTTTGAGCGTCATGGTTGACTTGAGCTGCATGATTCGAACTTGTTAGTCCTCAGGAATCACAAGGCGAGTTTAATTCAAATTGCAGAGAATAGAGACTGAACAGGGCGCAGCGTACTTATGTATGAGAAGCAGATGGGCGAGAAGTGTGGTGGGTAAGGATCCAGGTGTAGGTTGTGGGAGAGGAGAGGGTGAGGCAGAATCAGGACTTCCTTGTGTTGGTGTTGGTGTTGGTGTTGGTGCACCGCCGCAATATCCCCTCACCCCCTCTGTGCCGTTGACCATTTCGGAGCCAGTGAATCAGGAATCGCCATAATCAGATATCGGCTACTTGATTAATCCAACAATCCCTCTCTTTGTTCGTCCACAGTCCCCACTATAATCTTCCAGTCAACCTAAAATCATTATCAGCCTTGTTGCCGCAGCTGCCGACGATAGGTCGAAATGCACATGATAGTGGCAAGGCTTCATTCTAACAGTAAGTTTATCTCATCGAACTTGCCTGCCTGTCATCGCTCGTTTGCCCCAGGGGTGGGAATTTTCTCATGTGTCGCTGCATGACTCCGCTGCCTGACCCTGGCCGCCAGCGCCATCGTCATCGATTCTCTCCTCCACACGATTTTCCCAACACACAGCGCGCTCCTAGTGATCGCTGTCGGTCTCTTGGGATAGCATAGTCGCCTTGAGCCTTGGCATCAGCATCTAGGCTAGCTGCGGTCTGACACTAGCGGTAGCCCTTAGCTGGGGGAAGCCTTACGACTCGATTTGGCCGGTAGTGCAAAAGGAAATCCCAACGCAAGGCATATTCAAAGCGCAAACAAGCAGAGAAACCTCGCATCTGGAGATGTGCTGGATGAGTCCTGAAGGATTGGCGAAGCCTAAAATCCGACTGCATGACTTTTGAGGAAGCGGCGACTGGGAAAGCGAAGGACAGCACGGTCACCCTTCCTCCCGGGGTCGGGCCCTCGTTGAGCGAGCCTCATATCCCGGCCCATAGAAGTTTGCAACAAGAAAAGCTGACGAAAGCGATGCGGGTGATGCCTCTAATCTGAATGTCCGGCTATCTAGGTATCGGGATCAGAAGAACAAGCCTTGGCAAGTATATGCCAGCCGACCTTAACATCAATCGCGGAGGATATTCCGGCGTTCCACGACTTGATGACTTTCAGCGCCTATTCAGTTGAGATGACAAGCATGATATGTACTCTTGGGCCTAGCACAAGATGGGTAGTCCTTCATTACTTTCGGGCTTCTAACCGTGAAGGGGCATCGGGTCGAGAACTTGCGCAGGCAGCCCTAGCTTCTAAGCTAACGGCCGCACGTCTCATGGACTAACTAAATTTCTGACCACGAGAAACGCCAGAAGAACCAGATTATAACTCAGGAGGCAGTGATACAGATTTAGAATGCTTTTCCTCTCATAGTATAGAGCTCGGATTCCCAGTTTTCCACCCCGCGGAAGTATCTCTGTCAGATATCAACCCACAGCACACTCCTCTTCCCACGAATACCCACGAATACCCACGCAGATCAAGCTTCCAGGCAGCAAGGGCAGCAGCAGCACAATGATGTCAATCGTCTCCAGCAACTTAGCCTTGACAACGCTTATCTTGCATACCCGATACGAACACTCTTGATCGTCTCTGCACATACGGCCCCATCTCTCCCCCGTCAGTACCTGATACACCGGGTCTATTCCATGTGCTGCTGGGAGGTGGACTACGTTGCAGATCAGAGACCTAAAGGTACGGCAGGCTCCAGCATACTCCGCATAGCCTTGCATGACCGTTGTCCATTGGGTTGTGCTGTTAAAGATGCGCTCCAGGTGTAGCAGGACGATCAAGTGTACTTCGCAGTCCACTTTCCCTTCGAACGGTGGATTTATCCTGTTTTGAAGCTTCTTAGAGCAAAGTCTAAGCAAGGGTTATGTAGCGGTAGAGATATATAAGAAGTCGAGGCCCGTCGTGTCTTGTCTCGCGCAATATATGATTACGCGGCGGGATGGATGGTGGCTGTAGTGCCCAGTACACCTATACAAAAGCGAGTGCATCATGACGAAGCCAGCCGATATCTCAAGGTACGGATATGACTTGATGACGCGGTCTATTACATGCAAGTAAGCATCCTCGGAGGTTATATAAATGCTGCCCGCCTCCAGTTGCAGGGCAGTGTCGGGGACAGGACTGCCTTCGACAAACCGATACTGACGCCAGGGAGAAGCATCCTCTAATATACAGGTATACTTATATGTGACTTCTTTCTATAGTATATGAGGATTGCCGGTATCATACGTATGTCGCTCTACCCTACAACTTCCTTCTTTATGTCCAATTAAGCTGACAGGCATGGCTAAGAATGCGACATATGCTTTTCGGACTCGTTCTAGGCAGGCTTCATTAGCGCGGCCGTACAATATCTATACATGGCCGGCCTTACAGAGAAACAGATGGCCATCAAAGTCTGTCAACCATATGTTAACGTCAAGTATGTTAACACCAGGCTAATGGAGTAGTCCGGAGTCGACGGTGCTTGCCTGATCGTCCATACATAGAAGCACGACAAGGGTGCCCTTGCCTCTGCACACTTACCATCCACAAAGTCTCGCTCTGAAGCCCTCCCTTGCGTCAGACTATCCCTTTCCTCCAGCTTTCCCCAAAAGGGTTTGAGGGCTTCCGGCATCGAAGCGAGCTCCACTTCCTTCAAACATGTGGGACGCCCCCGTCGATCGACAGTCTTAGCTCTCCACTGTGTCACATCGGGAGCATGTACCAGATCGGCAGTTGCACATTGGCTGAAAGGGGAAAGGGAAACTCAAATATCTGCAGATATTTTGGACAACGTCAAAGTGACATCAGGTCTCAAGATCACCGAGCTCCTCCGCGATGGGCCAGGCAGTGGGGATAGGCACAGACCCATTGCAGAGTGGAGTGCTGCCGTGGTGGAGCGATGCAGTCCACCTCCAAGATTCGGATCAGGGCAGGAACTGAAGAAGCGGGCTCTGGTGGAGAGAAGTCGGGGAACGGCTCAATGCTCGAAGTTCACGGGTGGGATAGACGACCGGAGTTCCACCGAGAAACAAGATGACAGGGCGGCAGAGCCAGAATAATCCGATCGAGTCCACATCTCATCACAGAGCGTGCTGAGAGCGAAGCTTTGACCCCATATAAAACCGGATTTGTGCTCTACAGGCCCATGGGGCAGCCAGCCAGCCAGCTATGCTAGTAACATGCCCATGCACCTCCACGTCCTGACGGAGCAGCTCACCCGCGATATTATTCGATTGGATCTAATCGCGGTTCCCAAAGATAGAGATGCGATTCCAGTCCAAGAACTAGGCGACACGCGGCCGAACCGGTTCCATTAATTGGCAGGCGTGGTTCGTCAGGACAGGGACGCGTCGCGGCTCGTGAATCCTGCAGGATGCAGGGCTTGTGCTGGCGCGGGCGGCTTCCCAGCTCAAATTTGATGCCTGACTCCTTCGTCCTGACTCCTGGTTCTGCCTGCATACTGCATCATGCACCGTGTCCGTGCGTGCTGGCTTTGACATTATTAGCTTTCCCTTGGCGATGTGGCTTCAGCCTTCCCGCTGTCCTTCGCAAGGGTATCCGAGAAGAGTAAATCTCCGCTGCCGGGAGGTTGGTTATTTTACGAGTCGAGGTAGAGTTTCGGTTTGCCCGTCGTTACGTGGATGTGGTATGCTGAGCCGCCTAGATGTCGAGCGCGAACAGGATTTGTTACGCGGACGCCATTGGAATTCATTGAAGTAATATTTCCCGTAGTAATCTACCTCTGGCGAAAGCAAGTCGGCTTAGTTTGCGAGATGTGTCTGTCACTAAAGTTGACCACATACCAGGAAACCAGATCTAGTCTTCCAGCGCTAGCGCTTCAGAGCTCCTTTCGAATTTAAGCCGTAGGGTTTCAATATACCATGTAAAATAAGTCGATAGGCGTCAAATAGCCTTGGTCGAAGAAATATGACAGCTCCACCAGTGTTGTCGGTCGGGTTGCGGAAGAAATCTCCTGAGGGAGCCGCCATTGAAGCTTGTTCGGAGCACTGCTCACGGACTTATGCGCACATCCCCCTATACGTACTCCGTAGTCAACAAAGGTACGGGTGCCTTCCAACTTGGCCTGGGCTTCCACCACATCTTTGCCGATCACACAATTATCGCTCCATCGCCCATTCTCGCCCAATGTGACGTATGTGCAGAGCTTGAGCTTCCTCCGGCAATAATGGAACTCAGGCACGAAGGATTTACTGCTGGACGGCGGGGTGCGCATTCGATGATGCGGTTTTCCAAATCCGACTCTCCTCCCAGAACACCAAGGCGCGCATCGTGAGCCTCGATTTCCGTCAACAGCTGCGCCAATTCTGCCTGCGACCACACTCGTTCCATCATGGTCTTCTCTTCTCCTTCCTGGGTACCGCAAATCCCCTGCGAGATTCCAGACTCTGTTCCGGTCAGCCAGTTCGCTCTAGAGGGAAACGCAAATCTACCCCCGCAGTGCGGAGGCAAACCGCCGTTTGTCTGCGCCATCACTGGGAAGTCGTATTCGACCAAGACCGTCAGCGATCGCGTGGAATATCTCTCGCGGTCACTTGCGCGAGAGCTGGGATGGTCTCCGAATGAGGGGGCGCCGGAGGACAAGGTCGTCGGTATTTACAGCTGGAACACGGTGAGTCTTTCAGAGCGTGTTATGCTTACAGCGCAATGCGCCCACTAACACGAAGCCTGGATGATATAGCTCGACTTCTTTGCACTTTGCTGGGCAGTCCATCGGCTCAATGGTATCTGCCTTCCGCTTCACCCGTTCAGCATCGTCCCCGAGATCGTCGCGCATATGAAGAATGCGAAATGCAAGGCCCTTGTTACTTGCCAGTCGCTTGTCGCGAACAGCTTGGAGGCTGCGAAAGAGCTTTCTATTCCTGAAAACATGATCTACACTATGGCGCTTCCCGAGGGGTACATTCAAAACCCTGAGCCTATTGATCAGTTCAAGTCGGTGGACGAGTTGATTGTTGAGGGCGAGAAGCTGGAAACGCTTCCCCCTCTGAAGTGGGAGGAAGGACGCGCGAAGACGCAGGTCGCATACTATTGCGCGACGGGTGGAACTTCAGGAAAGCAGGTCTGTAGCTACCCCCAAGTTGGGAGAAAACTCGTTAACCCTAGCC
Source organism: Aspergillus incahuasiensis (assembly GCA_003719405.1). Lineage (NCBI taxonomy): Eukaryota > Fungi > Ascomycota > Eurotiomycetes > Eurotiales > Aspergillaceae > Aspergillus > Aspergillus incahuasiensis. The sequence goes on from RHLP01000348.1 coordinate 10,389, forward strand.
TGCATACAGAAACTCGCCAAGATCTCACACTACAACTTCATCGCCAACGTAATACAAGCATCCATGCACGAGAGCTATGCAAAGTCCGGCCGGAACGAGATCGCATTTGGTGCCATCCCGCTGACACATGGCTACGGATTGAATATTGGGCACATCATGGTCTACCGCGGCGACACCTACGTGATTACTCCACGATTCGACATGCAGCTGATGCTGAAAACGATCGAGCGGTTTCGCGTCGAAAGGCTATACGTCGTAAGCACAGTCGGCCCCCGCGGAAACCAGCTAAGCTAATCGCGAAGGTTCCTCCCATTCTCGCCGCGTTGGCCGCAAACCCTTTTCTCCTCGATCTCCATGACCTCTCATCCGTCCGCGATACCGTCACCGGTGCCGCGGCGCTCGACCGCAATGTTTCCTCCAAGCTCCACCAGCTCAGACCAACATGGAAGATAAACCATGCATACGGTACAACCGCACCCATCCCCAAGCTATCTATGGTCACGGCTGACAAGAATCTTCCGTATAGGACTCACAGAAACCGGCGTCATCGTATCGCTCACGAGCCCCCACGATGTCTGGCACGGCTCGTCCGGCTCCCTCCTCCCCAGTTTCGAAATCCGACTCATAAAGCCCGACGGCACAGAGGCGGAAGGGCTCGACGAGCCAGGCGAAGTCTACTTCAACTCCCCCAGCTGCTTCGTTGGATACGTTGGCGACGAGGAGTCCAACAAGAACATCTTCGACGAAAAGGGGTGGCTGAAATCCGGCGACATTGGCGTCTTCCGCAACTCGCCAAACGGGTATCCTCACCTGTTCATCCTCGACCGCATCAAGGATATGATCAAGGTCAAGGTGTGTTTTTCCCACATCTTACACCTTTACCCTATTTTTCTTTTTCACTTCAGCAAAGGCTAATAAAGTACCAAACAAATGAACAGGGCGACCAAGTCCTCCCCCGCGACATCGAATCCGTCCTCCTCTCGCACCCCGCCATCACGGACGCGGCAGTGATCGGCGTCGCGGACGAGCTTGCCGGCGAGCGCGCAAAGGCGTACATTGTGCGCTCGAAGACCGTCAGGGAGGAAATGGACGAGGATGACCTTGCCGATGAGATTGATGAGTTTGTTCAGGCGAGGCTGCATGAGTCGCACTGGCTGCACGATCGCATTGTCTTCTTGGAGAAGCTGCCGAAGAGTGAGGCGGGCAAGGTGCTTAAGAAGGATCTAAGGGCGTTGAATTAAGCTAGATCATAGTTGCTTCTTCAGTGTAGCAGTTTTCATGTGATATATTCCATGCATTTACTTCCATGGCTTGAAAGTGGAATAGAGGGAGAGAGGGGCATGTAAACACTGCAGCTGTTTCCATGACGTGTCTTTGCTTGGTCTGTTCAACCTCGGCTCGGAGAATTTCTCCGCAGCGCACAGCGTTCGAACTTCGAACTTGTCTACCGTCTCACGGAGAACAGGGTGATTATCGCAGTGTTTGTTGGCGTTAATAATTATTTAAAATTATTGATATGGACTGTCGTGGTTTTTTCACACCGCACGGAAAGGAAGCAATAAACTTGAATCATTTCCGCTAGCTGGGCTATCGTAGATGAGTTCCAAAAGTATATATCTTAGTTCCTCAATACCGTGCAGTGTAAAACATGAGCAAAAACAGACAGAACAAAGTGACCCAACATGATTCAAAGAAAAGACGATTGTGTCTATATAGTATAGCCAAAGCTGAAATTACAAATAAGGACCTATATATTACTTATCATAAAAAGAAACCCTCTTAAACTCACAATACCCACCGAAACCCGAATCACTCTTCAACCGCTCCAGCGCCTCCCGCTCACACTGCACTTGGATCTCAAAACCACCCTCTTTATCCTGGGGCAGGAGATACAGCAGCCCCGTTTCGCGCGAATACGACCGAATGCAAGTCGGCGCGCCCAAGCCCGCGCCCCAGCTCTGCTTAATCGCCTCGATGTTCGAGATATCCGTGACGCCCAAGTCCGGGCCAGGGAAGTAGTTGTAGTTCCAGGCAACGTCCGTCACAGCCGGCGCGTCATTGACGAGGCCGATCAGCGTGCGCATGGAGTGCTCGGTTGTATTCTCGGTCGCGGCGCGGACGGCTTCCGCGAGCGTCGACAAGGATTCCGGGCTGGACTCGCGGCAGATCTCGGCGATGGGCATGCGCACGCGCGCAGTGGGCTCGTTGATGTTGCCGATGAAAGTATCCGGGAACGGGGGTTTCGTGCGTGCGCGGAAGTCCAGGCGCGTGGTGAAGAGCGAGGAGCCGTCTGGGTGCGAGGTGTGCAGGGACCGCGCGATGCTGAGGTGTTTCCAGACGAGGGCGGAGACGGCTTCGACTTTTGTGAATTGCGTCGCGGATGAGGAGTCGGACTGCGCGAGGGTTGAGCGCAGGGATTTGAGCGAGTCCGCGCTGAGGTACCACGTGCTTATGGCGTAGGGCGTTGTGACGGGGTGCTGCCGGTCGAGGAGGTACGAGCCGCTCTGGTCGTCGCGCGCGGTGCTGTCCATTGTGTACTCGGGGAGGTTCTCGATTGTTACGTCGCGCAGGCCGTGGTCGAGGCGCCAGCGGTCGCGCGTGCCCTCTGCTGGTGTGGCGGGGAGGGCCGGCTTGCCGTTTGCGATGGAGGTCCGGGTGTGGCGGGCCCAGGCGTCCGTGAAGATGCCCATGCCCCGCGCGTCACAGACGGAGTGGTGCCATGAGATTGCGATGATGGCGCCGCCCTCGATGAGATTGACCTGGAGGAATGTCGCGGGGAGGCCATCGGGCCCCGGTGCGGGCTGCGGGATGAAGAGGATGTCGTGGGGGATGTCGGAGACGGGGAAGTGGCTTGCAGCTAGATCGGAGTAGCTGCCGTATGTCCAGGAGTCTTGCTTTGTTTGGTCGACGACTTTGAAAGGGACGTTGGAGTCGTGCGAGATGCGCAGCTCGAGATCTTTGCGCTGCGAGCCTGGGACGGGGGCAACAGTCGTCGCGAAGTCTGGGTGTTCGCTCAGCGCCACAGCGAGGCTTTGCTTTAGGTGGTGCACGATGTCGTCGGAGGACTTTGTTGCGTCTCGTTCAAAGATCAGGAGCGTCTTGGGGTAGAAGCGCATAATCTGCTGGTCTAGTGCGGAGAGCTTGATCACATCCTCGCTGAGAGGCACGCTGAGTTTGACCGTTGTTTCTTCCATCATGACTGTAGAGTGTGAGAAATAATAACGGAGCTTGCCAGAGAACGAAAAAGCCTACCTTGTGTATAGGTTTCCTACAGAGAGTGTCTGGAAGGCAGAAGGTGCATATATGGAGCTGGCAGTAGACGGGTATAGTTTCTAATTGCGACGCACCTTTTCGAGTCACGGGCAGCGCCAAGCCAAAACACCCAACTCGAGTCTTCTCGCGTCCTTCCTTTCCTCCTTCTCACACCTCTCGTTTCCCGCGATGAATCTCTCGTCCATCCTACGTAACCTGGTCAAACTACTATGATTGTTACAGGCCTACAGAGTACTCCGCACGGAGCGCACTTGTACGGCCTAGCGGCATCGGAATCCATGGCAGCGAGCCCACTCTGCTTTCCTTCGCGTACCGTCGATCCCTGATGTCCTTGCGCCAAATGGCGTGTCGATCTGGTTCATCTCGCTGGCTAGCCTCGCTATCCCAGGTCTGTCTTCTAGACTTTTTCAGACTGCAGATCATATTTCCTCCTGATTTCCTTCGTGGCGTCATAGTGGGCTAACCTTGGTGCTGGCCAGTGCATTGGACCGCCCTTCCCCACGTCCACTCTACGACAGCCACGTCCAAGGCTGTCTCGGACCACGGCATACGGCATAGCTCGGCTGCTGCAGGAAATGGAAATGGGACCTTGACGCTGGGCGAGCACGGCTCGTCCGTGCAGCGCGAGGGGCACGATTCATTTCTGGCGGAAGAGCCCTGATGTGGCCCCGGACATGGCACGTAGTGGGATTGGAAAGGGTAACTTGGTACGCCCTGAACCAACCTGGACCTGGTGGGCCTGACGTGACGGATTAGAAGCAAGGGCTCCTTTTTCGTTAGGGCCTGTTTTACTTAACGCTACCTTGGTTTCTATTTCCCCAAAAGGAGACTGACTGTTGTTCACTGTACATTATCACGATACCCCATGCTATACTGAAGGCCAACCACTCTGACAGTGCCATCCTAATACTTACTACACACACAACAATGAGTACCCCTACATCAAGACCGCCCGTTGACAGGGCTGATAGCGATTCCGACAGCGAGAGGCTCTCCTCCTCGCCGTGGTCTGTACTCAGCGACAATGATAGCAATACCTCCGACGAACGCAGCCCACGGGCTGGCGCTGGCTCGCTAGAACCAATTGCCATTATTGGCATGGGATGTCGGCTATCAGGAAGTGCAACAGATGTTTCTGGGCTATGGGATATGCTCAAGGCCGGTCGCTCCGGATGGACACCAGGGCCCGGGACACGGTTTAATATGAAGGCTTTCCAGGAGCCAACAGGGACCAGATCTGGAACGGTAAGCTGATATTACCATATTATAGACGAACGGCCTGCTAACATACGGGGATTTCAAGACGAATGCTACTGGAGGACACTTTATACGGGAAGATCTTGGTGCGTTTGACGCGACCTTTTTCGGGGTAAACCCAGTCGAGGCACAGGTATGTATCGTCCGGGGTTCTCAATACCCTACTCCTAGACCGACAATAGACCATGTTTCTAATCATCATATCTACGCTTAGGCTATGGACCCCCAACAACGACTTATGCTCGAGGTCGCTTACCAGTCGTTTGAAAACGCCGGACTTACAATGGACTCGTTATGGGGATCCAACACAGGTGTATACGTCGGACAATGGACGTCAGATTACCACGAGATAGTCACTAGAGATGTTGAGAAACCACCTCTATACTTGGTAACAGGAACCGGTCCTGCGATCACATCCAACCGAGTCTCATACGTCTTCAACCTGCGCGGGCCGAGCTTTACAATGGACACCGGATGTTCATCGAGTTTAGTTGCACTGCATCAAGCTGTTCTCAGTCTGAGAAACAGGGAAACTACACAATGCTTTGTCGGAGGTGTTAACCTTCTTCTCGACCCGCAACGCTTCCACTACCAGAGCAAACTGAAAATGTTCTCCAAGGACGGTCGATCATTCCCGTTCGACGCGCGAGCCAATGGCTACGGGCGAGGAGAGGGTGTTACTGGAGTTGTGCTGAAGCCATTGTCTGCCGCTCTCCGAGACGGTGACCCCATTCGAGCAGTCATCCGAAACAGTGTCTTGAACCAAGACGGTCGCACACCTGGTATTAGTGTGCCGAGCTCTGTCGCCCAGAAAGAGGCCATCATTAGGGCGTACAGACAGGCCAAGCTGGACTTGTATGCCGACTATGTGGAAGCACATGGTACGGGTACCAAGGTCGGAGATCCACTTGAGACGAGCGCTATTGCTGCGGCCTTGACGCAAAGAAGGTCGCCCTCTCGGCCACTGCCCATTGGGTCCATCAAGGGCAACATCGGCCACACCGAAAGTGCCGCTGGTCTTGCAGGCCTGATCAAGTCCGTTCTTATGCTGGAGAACGGTATGATCCCGCCTCAGGTGAATTACGAGACTACCAACCCAGACATTCCACTCGACGAATGGAACTTGCGAGTATGTCAGAATTCAGCGCGCAATTGAACAATGCTGACCCTACTAGATCCCTACCAAACTTGAAAGGCAGACCCTGCGCCGCATCTCTCTTAATAGGTAAGCCATTAATCCATATTCACTCCTGATATGAAGCTGATTTGAATAGCTTCGGGTATGGCGGTACGAATGCCCACGTAATTATCGATGCAGCCCAGGATGCCATCTCTACCTTTGGTCGGCCGTCATTGAGCAGGCACATGCAGCTGACTTACCATTCCGAGAAACCACGAGTATTCATGGTTAGCGGAGCAAGTGAGAAGGCTTGTCAGAGAATCTGCGCTCGTTTGGCGAAATACCTTATCGTTAACCACCGAAACTCCATCAACCCCGACGCATTGCTCGCCCGTCTTGCCCATACTTTGGCAAAGCAGTCGGTGCATGCTTTCCGCGTCGTCTTTGTCGCGTCAGAGCTCGACGACTTGATCAACCAGCTGAACAATGCTTCCCACACTGCTGTCGTTCGCCGGGAGAAGATTGGCCAACCTCGCATTGCCCTCATCTTCAGTGGTCAGGGCGCTCAGTATGCTGAGATGGGTCGCGATCTGCTCAAAAGTTACCCCTCGTTTGTCCGCTCCCTTGAGCGCGCACGCCAGCAGCTGTCAAGGCTCGGCTGTACGTGGGATCTTCTCAGCGAACTCTGCCGACCTAAGGTGGACTCTCGAGTCAACGAACCCGCGTTCTCTCAGCCAATGTGCACCGCGATTCAGCTCGCGTTGGTGGATCTGCTGAATGAGTTTGGTGTTTCGCCCGCGGCCGTTCTAGGTCATTCCAGTGGTGAAATTGGTGCCGCCTATGCCGCCGGAGCTCTCTCGTTCAGAGATGCGATCAGTGTAGCCTACTACCGTGGTCGCCTGGCCAGCGAGCTTCTTGCTGAGAATACGTCGCCAGGTGCTATGATCGCGGTAGGTGCGCCGCCAAATGTTGCCCAGGAGCACATTGACAAGCTGGGTCCGGACGTTGGACGTATGCGTGTTGCTTGCTTCAACAGTCCGTCTAGCGTCACGGTCTCCGGCGACGTTGCCGCAATTGACCGTCTAAAGGAGGTCCTCGACGCGGAAGGACTGTTTAACCGCAAGCTCATGACCCACGGCGCGGCTTACCATTCCCATCAGATGGAACTGATTGAGGAAAAGTACATTGCCGCTTTGAAAGGGCTCAAAGCGAAGTCCATCGGCTCGTCCGTCCGCATGTTCAGCTCGGTCACCAGCAAGGAACTGGACGAACAGACTATCCTCGATGGCAGCTACTGGGCGCAAAACTTGGTTAGTCCGGTCCTTTTCTCGCAAGCACTGCGTGTTTTGTGCGAACAGGAATATAACGGTCTCCCCATCGACACAATTGTGGAGGTTGGACCTCACTGTCAACTTGGAGGTCCTGTGAACCAAATTTTGAAGACTATCTCGGGTCCCCATGGCCAGGCCTCGTATACCAACACACTAAAGCGTGGCGACGACGCTGAAACTGCGCTTCTCAGATGCTTGGGTTTCTTGGTGATCAAGAACGGCTCAGTTCGTCTTAATGACCTCAACAAGGACTCTAAGGATGGTTATACACATTCGCTTGTTGACTTGCCGCCTTATTCCTTTGACCACGACCGAATCTTCTGGCACGAAACGCGCATCTCTAAGGATTTCAGGCAACGCGAACACCTCCCACATGAGCTTCTCGGATCTCTTTCCGCGGATGTGAACAAGCTGGAGCCCCGCTGGCGGCGCTTCCTCAGTCTCAAGGAGTCGCCTTGGCTTCGCAACCACATCGTTCAAGGGCTCATCACGTTCCCTGCGGCAGGCTACATCACGATGGCTATCCAGGCTACTCGCCAGCACGTACACGCGACCAGCCCAGCCTCCAAGATCCAGTACCTGCGTTTGCGTGATGTTAGCTTCGGCAAGGGTCTTGTGCTCTCCGATGAAAACCCTGATGTCGAGATTTCGTTATCGCTACGCCCACAAGCACGTACTTCTCGGGAGTCGTCGAGTGTATGGAACGAGTTCCGCATTTTTACAGTATCGCCAGACCAAAAGTGGACTGAACACTGTCGCGGTCTGATCCAGGCTGAAGTTGATTCGGTGGAAGGCTTCAAGACTGTGTTCACCCCGGCAGACATCGCGCGTATTGACTCTGAGTGCACCCATGAAGCCACCCCGCAGAAGTTCTATGCTGTTGGCAAGCGTAACGGCCTGGATTGGCAACATCCTTTCAATAACATGCACCAGATTCGCAGCAGCAAGGATTCTTGCGTTGCAACTGCCCGTGTCCCTGATTACGAAATGGCGCCAGGTGGAATGGACGATCTGCTCCACCCGGCAGTCCTCGATTCCGCTCTCTTCCACGGTCTTTCTACTGTGATCTTCCTGGAGGATGGTAAATCGTCTGCCTACGTCCCCACTTTTATCAAGCAGCTCTGGGTAGCGAATCGCAAGGCAGCCGCGGGCACTGACCTCGTTTGTTCCACGACGCGACGAAGCGAGCCCCTCCTCTTTGACCTTCATACACAAGATGGGAGTGAGCAGATGGCCCTCGTGGCCCAGGGTATTCGCGTCACCAACTTGGGAGGCGACATTGCCGCTGGTGTCGCTAAGAAGGAAGCCTGCCATTCCCAGACTCTTGTACCCTACGTTGACGCTTGGACGACTGAACATCGAGACCAGGTCTGCAAGGCTACTATTGAGCCCGGTTCTCTTGTCGACACCAACCGTGCATTGGATGCTATCACCATCAACTTCCTGCAAAGCGCTTTGCGCGAGGTGTCGCAAGCCGACATTCGAGAAACCTACCTCCAGCGCTACTTTGACTGGATGGGTACTCTTAGCGAGGAAACCTTTGACAAGTCACTGCTCAGCCACAAGCCTGAAGATCTCGGTGTCATTGGTGAAGCGATCGGTGTTCTGGGTCCACACCTTGCGGATATACTCACTGGCAGGACCTCGGCTTTGGCGTTACTGAACACTAACAACCTCCTGTCTCGTGTGTACACGGAGTGGTGCTCTGCCCGGGTATACCCCCAAATGCAGGCCTACTGCCAGGAACTGGGCCGCTTCAACCCCAGTATGAAGGTCCTTGAGATTGGTGCTGGCACCGGGTCTGCTACTCTGCCGATTCTGGAAGCATTGAATGGCAGCCATGGCCGTCACATCCAGCGCTACGATTTTACCGATATCTCGCCCGGTTTCTTCGAGCCCGCTAAGGAGCGCCTAGGCAATCTTGCCAATGTCGTCGAGTTTCGCGTTCTAGACGCCGGCCGCAATGTGCAAGAGCAGGGCTTCGAGGAAGGTTCCTACGACCTTATAGTTGCGTGCAACGTCATCCATGCTACTCCCCGGATTGATGAGACGCTTCGCAACATCAGGCCCTTGCTGAAACCTGGAGGCAGGTTCATGCTCATGGAGATCTCTCGTTACACCCTCTTCGGCAACCTGGTCTTCGGCTTATTTGAGGGATGGTGGGCTGGTTATGAGGAGGGTCGCACGCGTTCGCCTCTTCTTACCAACTCCGAGTGGTGCGACCGCTTAGAGCGCGCTGGCTTCGTCAATGCGGAGAAGGCGTTTGTTGATTATCCCCACGAGGATGGTGGCAATCTAAGTGTCTTTGTCTCTACCGCATCTTATGCTGAGAAGCACGAATCGCTCCCGATCCATCTGCTCACTGCTCCAGATGCAGTAATGATTGCGAAGGATCAGGTGCATGGTATTCGACAGGCGTGCGGCGACTCTTCCATCTCTCCCCGTTCCATCACTGCAACATGTGAACCTAACGGTATTGTTGTCATGCTTCCAGAGCTTGCAAAGCTGCTATGTGCCGAGCCCGATGAGAACGTTTGGAACTCTTTTAAGAACTGGATTTGGGGAGCGCGGGCTGTGTTGTATGTCAGCAACTGCACCATGAAGGATTCTTCTGACGCGGAAACCGGCTTATGGACTGGCTTTGCTCGCACTATGCGTCTGGAATACCCCAACCTGCGCCAGGTCGTTCTGGACATTCAGACACCCGGCGTCGCAGTCATGGACAGGCTTGCAGAGGTACTTCCGACGATACTTAGCAGTCCAAGCTTTGACCTTGATCGTGCTGCCAATGAGGTCGAAAATGAGTTCGCAGAGCGCGACGGGCAGCTATTCGTGTCGCGCTACGTCTATCGCCCAGACGTCAGCAGGGACGTCGACTTGACGAGCCGTCAGGCAGCGCCCGAGCAGGTTCCCTTCGTTGGCACTGGCCGAACCTTGACTGCAGAGCTCGGGGTCCCGGGTCTGCTAGAAAGCATTCGTTGGAAGGACGACATCGAAGGCCCGGCCCTCGGTCCTGACGATGTTCGCTTCGAGCTACGCGGTGCTAGTATCAACTTCAAAGATGTTCTCATCGCTGCCGGTCAGCTGGAGGGTATTACGGAGATGAGGAACGATTGCAGCGGTGTGGTTGTCGAGGTCGGAGACAACATGAAGGACCGCTTCAAGCCCGGTGACCGGGTCTGTGCGCTCTACTCTCGCTCTTACACGAACTACCCCATTGTTCATGGTGATTGCTGCCAGATCATCCCCGACACGCTGTCCTTTGCGGAGGGAGCCTCGCTGCCCATTGTCTGGGCCACGGTCTATTACGGTCTTGTCGACAAGGGCTCTCTATCCAAGGGCGACAAGATTCTCATCCACTCCGCTGCTGGTGCTGTTGGTCAAGCTTCGATCATGCTCGCTCAGCATCTTGGCGCCGAGGTCTTCGCGACGGTGGGAAGTGACGCAAAGCGCGACCTCCTCCATGCCAAGTATGGTGTTCCCCACGACCATATCTTCTCCAGTCGCACTGCAGCATTCTACGGCGGCATCATGGAATACACTGGCGGATACGGTGTGGATGTCGTGCTGAACTCTCTCGGTGGCGAGATGTTCCGTGAATCGTGCAATGTTCTCGCGTCGTTCGGCAGGTTTGTGGAGATTGGTCGTAAGGACTTGATGGACGATGCGCTTATGCCTATGGAGTTCCTCCTTCGCAACATCACTTTCGCGTATGTTGATTTGACTGCGATCATTGAGCAGAGGAAGCCTCTTGCGAGGCGGCTGCTCCGTGATGTTGCGGACCTTGCTGCCGCTGGTTCTATCCGACCAGTGACGCTGACCACGATGCCGATCTCGGATATTGAGACTGCGTTCCGTCAGATCCAGGCTGGAAAGCATACTGGAAAGATTATCCTCACGGTTGAAGAGGGCCAGGAAGTTCTGGTAAGTTCCATGCAACCCCACCTCTTTCTAATATGTATCGTGCTAATCCTATTGATGCTAGGCCGTCCCCTCTATGCCAGCTCAGGCTCAGTTCCAGGAGAACGCCTCGTACATCGTTGTCGGTGGTTTGGGCGGTCTCGGTCGCTGTCTTACCACTTGGTTAGCCGACCACGGCGCGAAGCACATCGTCGCATTGTCCCGTTCGGGTGCGAAGGATGCAGACAGCCGCGCATTTGTTGAGGATATCCGACGCCGCGGGGTGAATCTCATCGCACCGCCCTGCGACGTCGTCTCTCCTGCCGCTGTCTCCGCTCTGGCCCTAGAGCTTGAACGGTCCGGCCTGCCACCTATTCGCGGAATCATCAACTCCGCGATGGTGCTCCGTGACACACTCTTCGACGGAATGACAGTCGACGACTGGCGCACCGCCCTCTCTTCCAAGGTCCGCGGGTCCCAGAACCTCCACGCAACATTCAAGTCGCTCGACTTCTTCATCATGATGTCCTCCATCGTCACCGTCCGCGGCAACTACGGCCAATCCAACTACAGCGCGGCCTGCAGCTTCCAAGACACCTTCGTGCGCCAGATGGTTCATGCCGGCGAGCCCGCCTTCTCCATCAACATTGGCCCCATCCGCGACGTCGGCTACGTCTCGGAGAACCCCGAAGTCGCCGAAGCCCTGCGCCGCAACGGCATGGGCTCCATCGGCGTCTCTGACGTCCTCATCGTCCTCAACCACGCCATCACGAACGCCCGCAATACCACCAACAACCCAACCTCCTGCGTCGCCTCCATCGGTCTCATCCCGTCCGACGACGAAGCCGAGAACGGCCGTGCTTTCCTGACCACCGACCGGCGGTACGCCCAACTCGTCAAGCACGAAGGCGCCGGCCAGAACCAGGCTGCAGGCGAGTCCGTAGACGCAATTACCCTGCTCTCGGCTGCAACGCAGATGGAAGACGCCGTTGAAATCGTCACGGACGCCATCCTGAACCAGCTCAGCAAGCTCATCGCGACACCCGTTGAGATGCTGTCCGCATCGCAGAGTCTGGATAGCTATGGCGTTGACTCGCTGGTTGCTGTTGAGCTCCGCAACTGGATCGGGGCGTACCTTCAAGCGAATGTTCAGCTTATGGTTATTCGGGGCACGGGGAGTATTGCGCAGCTGGCGGGGATTGTGGCGAAGGAGTCGCGGGTTGTTAAGCTTTGATTCTTCGACTTTTTTTGATTCTTGCTCTGTCATCCTGCGTTGCCTTATCTTGTTTATAGTTGTTTGAATGCGTTTGGGATCTGGTGTTTTGAGTTTCAACTGGTTGGTGTAGGTGCTACTTTTGCTCTTCCGCCATATTATCGGCGCGAAATATCTATATTGCCATTGCTGTATTCAATTTTCCTATAATTGATCGCACTTGACTATACTGATCTCTTATTGTATCTTCTTTATCATATGACGCATATTCATTTTTGCCGCTAGCGGATGCCGACGGCAATATATTTTGGCAGCCGAGCATAGTCGCTACGTAACGTAACGCCGCACGGATATAGATCGGTACCCACAAGAAACATGGCATGCGCCTGACCATATGCTTAAGGACTGCACGATACGCTGGAGTGCAGTATGCATACAGTGGACTGAGGTTGCATTGTGTTTACGAGCGCCTTGACATGCTCCGTGCTCGCGCTCGGAAAAGAAATTCCCCTGTAGCACAGGGCGTGATGTAACCGTGGATCGGAACTAGCATCGGCCTCCCGAACCGCGGTCGCACCAGCCTAGTAAGCTTATTTTAAGAGATTCCTTAGTTACATCGTCAATATTAATCAATACTGAGAGAGATCTAGAGTGCGTGAATTATTCTCTAAATGCTGTAGATTTGACGATGCATGCTGTATTTGTAGCCCAATAAAAGAATGTCCTGTTCAGTTCCTCCAGCAGCAGCGCTTGCGTGCTGGATGTCTTCTAACTCCTACCCAAAGAAAATGTTCCATCGCTCAAAATTCCAGCCCGGTATATAACGCTCTAAATCGATCGGGTAAAGATGTATGTGTAGTGTCAGGGGAGTCCGACGGTGTGTTCAGCGGCTCTGGCGCGCTCGGCAGCGACCGTGCCTGATGTGTTTGTGCTTAGCCGTCGACCGGGTGAATCGTTGGCCGCATTGCTCGCAGGCGAAAGTCTTTGCTCGTCCGCTCTTCTCCCGCAGGTGCCTCTCGTAGTTCCCGAGCGAAGAAAAAGCCCGACCGCCGCAGCTGTGCTCCCAACACCGGATCGGAGTTTTCGTGTCGCGACTGGGCTTTGTTTTCGGAAGGTCGGAGGGTACGGGTGAGGGAGCATTGTGGCCGCAGTCGGACGGAGAGAAATGGTCGCGTGGGGTTGTTGTACCTGAAGAAGCGTTCGAGGTATCCGAGAAGGTGCTGCAGTGGCTTGTGAGATCATAAGTCGATGGTGAAGCGAGGGATGCGGAGGGCGTAGCGAGCATTGAAGCTGTAAAGCCATCCACCGGGGGTACCCAGTTGTTGATATCAAGCTGATTGTCGGAGAATTGGCTGAGGGAGATTGGGTTGCCGGTAGGGGCGAAGCTGGAGAAGGGTAGGCAGGAGTAGTCCGGCATGGAGTAGACAGGCGCCTGCCAGCTTGGATCGATCTTCAAGTCATCGTCGCACTGGCTCGGTATCGTCGAGGTATCGACGTTCCAACATGTCCATAATGTCTCCGCGAAAGATATTGTGGGAAAGCTATATAGAGGATTTTCAAAGGCCGCCATAGTTGGGATAGAGCTCTTTACGAGCGGATAGAAGCTGAAGAATGTAATCAGGGTATGGCTGGGGCAAGATCGAGCAGAGGCTAAGAATTGCAGGCACGGTCGTTTCTTCTCTTGTCTGGGGATCCAAGTGGTGAATGTCAGGAAGGGGCGGGAGGAGGAGGAGGAGCATTGGGGGTAAGTCAAAGAAACTCCGCGAAGCGGGACGGAGTGATGCGCTGCAGGGGACGCTGTGAGAGCGCGCGCAGATTGCGTCTGAGGCTGATTGCAGTAGGAAGCTGTCGGATACGAAGCCGCCAGCAGTCGCGACCAGCCAAGCCGAGCCTGACTCTAATGTGGTGCAGCTGAGGTGGATCATGGCTGGCACAAGGATACCCCGTCGTTCTGGCCCACAGCGGTGTATCATCAATTCCAATCGGAAGCCCATTTCATGACACTTCGCGAGATTGGTGAGTGGACAGAGCTCGGTGGAACTTGTCTCGCCCAGATCTTGGAAGATCGGCCCAAGCTTGCGAACCAGGTTCGCGCTGGGCCTTTCCCGCCATCGCTTCCGTTCCTGACAGTCGGTACTTTAGGGACACGTCTTACAGCCACTGCAGCGTTGCGGATAGGGCCACGGCCTTGCGTGGGGTCAGACTATTGGTCCAGCTGGCTCTCAGCTAGCGGAATTGGGATAAAGCATGGGCGGCTGCTTGGGAAAAAAGTCAGGGAAAAAGTAAACACGCGCTCGGAGTAGTTCGCTCTTGGGCGTGCTCACTGCAGTGCAGCTCTGTCTCTTGCCGCCACCAGCAGCATGCAGGCCCGAAGCTCGAGCTTTCTGCCAGCCTTGAGCATGTTGATCGTCGCTGTTCAGAGATTGTCGGCTCATATTATTGCCTCATCGGACAACTTGCTGGTATCGGCCGTTTCGTCTAAAGAAAAATCATTTCGAAATAATTACGGGCTCTCGTTATTGCGTCAGAGCTCCATACGCCGATCGGATCAGTACCCATCAGGCCGGTTCGGCTGGACACAAGACGAACGTCAGATCTGTCACAAACATGAGGTGCCCGGATGAATCCCACCAATGACGGTGGACAGACTGTAAACATTTTCCCTTATCGGATTAGGGGGCTCGCTCGCGGTCCTTGTTGTGCCGCCTGTAAAGTGTAATCATTATTGCTTCGGAGTAGTGGAGCACTAAGCGATTGTTTTCAATCAATGACCGAACGTGGTAAGACAAGATCGATGTAAGCCTTCAAGAACTGTGTGCTCTGGACACAATAATGACGGGGAACCCCTGTTGTGCTACCCAACTTGCTAATCGAAAAGCAAAGTTGATGGTCACGGCGCCAAAGATTCCGATTATCAAATCCTGCTGACCGCTACGAACGCCACGAGGAGCAGATTTCTTTGTCACTGGGCTGCTAGACTGATCCATCGTTAGCATTATTGTCTTTGTTACGGAGTAAATCAGGCCTAGTATTATTGAGTTTGCGAACTCCGTAAAGTGACACTGATTCTTGGAAGCTGCGTCAGTTCCAACTTTCCCTGTCCCAAGCCCTGGCCCGCTTTACCGACTGAGGCGAGACGTGTCTAACCAAGGTACCCTGCAGACCAAGTGGACCCAGGCACGGATCTCATTTGAGATGCGTGATCGACAGTGTGGTGGAGCAGAACGAAGGATAAGGAGCTTGAACCTCGGCGAATTGGAGTATACGCAGGTCTGGAGTACTGCCATCACCAATGCACTTGTCATCGCGTAGACTAAGTCAAGGCATAGCTGTCGGTCGGCAAGGTAGAACTGGGTACGGAGTAGTTGTCCATACTGTGACCCTTCGCTTAGTAAATCTCGCGCCCAAATTGCTTTGTTCAATAATCGCATAGTCTCCAGCACAACAATTGCGGAGAACCAGTCCAAGCTGCAACGGCAGTTTTTTGCTTCTTTCTTTCGATATCAACATCTAATCATAATCATAATATACCTTCGAAATGGCGCAGAACAGAGATGCGACCGCGGAGTCGTCGGGCCGGGCGGCTGCGAACAATGAAGCTATCGAGCAGGACATCCGAGAGATATGCGCAGAGGTGCTGCGCCGGCCGGTCGGAAAGATCAAGTTGGATAAATCATTTGTCGCGCAGGGAGGAGACTCTTTGCTAGCGATCAAGCTGATGGCGCGCTGCGCGGAGGCAGGGTATACAATCACCATCAACGACATGCTTCAGGCGACGAGCATTCAAAACTTGTGTCAGTCCGTGCAGGTAGCGGAAGAGAGTAGTGCGATGTCAAAGCCGCCAGCTCCCGCGCTGGATGGACCTGCAAGCCCAGTTGATGTTCAGACTACACCATTAACGGGAGCGCAGAGAGTATATGCCTTGACGAAGGCATGGGATTCGAAATTGTTTCAGCTGAAAGGCGAAATCGCGGAATCGACGCTCTCTGCAGCACTGAACTCGCTTGTTAGCCGCCACTCGATCCTCCGAGCGAAAATTGCAACGCTCGAGAATAACGAAACGAAACTCACGTACAACGGTACGACCGAAATTTTCGCGCCCCGAAGAGTTGAGATAGGGACGAATTCACAACACTCAGAGAAGGAGTTCCTGAGTGAAGGGTGGGAAGCAGAGGAGAGCGAAAGTCTCTTTGGAGCGACTGTCTTCGTGCAACACCAACCGGAGGGCACGTGTCTCGCCCGCTACCTCCGACTTGACCTTCATCGCGCCATCGTCGACGCGACGTCTTGGAACATCATTCAACAAGACATTGATTATGCGATAAGCGGCAGAGGCTTCGCGAGCGAAAGCGTGGAGGCTCAATTTGACACTTGGGTACGCTCGCAGGGTCTCGCGGAGTTCGACTTCGATTACACGACACCGGCCAAGGGCACAAAGGAGCAGTTGGATGGAGATAGAAATGAGACGAGGGGAGGAAACCAGTATGGACAGCCTGAGTACAAAGGATTGGCGGAGGTGATTGCCTTGGAGACAGACGCAGCAGGTCTAGGCAAGCTGGACGACGGAGCTATCCACGCAGTGCTCCGTACGCAGCCCGAGGACTTCGTCATCGCAGCTCTCCACAATGCACTCAATGTGGTCCGGAAGTCAGAGGAGGCTTGCACCTTTGGCTTGATATCAGACGGTCGGCGCGAGGCAGGTCCTGAGTTGTCGCGGACGGTAGGGTGCTTTGACACCATCAGACTTCGGTTCGTCGAAGGGGGGCAGGAGGGTGGCGGTATTGGCCTTCTTCGAAGAGTCAAGGATACGCGAATGGGCTTTTCAAATGGCGGACGTAAAACAGACGCCCAGAATCACAGCAGATACGTTCTGTTGCATTTGGGGCAGTTCGTCGCAGTGCCCGATTTGAAGGACGGTGCGCTCCATGAGATTTCCCACCACGATCATTTCCGCACGCTACCTGCAGGGTGCTTAGCATTGATTGAACCTTTCTGGGAACAGCAGCAGCTGAGGCTACGTCTACGATCCAACTCACCGAATCTTGACCGGGAACAACTAGGTCAGGTCGCTGGCACGTTCCGCGCGGCGTTGAAGGAATTGATTGCCGAGTGTGAGATGAGCCAACCTCTAGGCACCCTGAGCGACTTTCCTTTCCTTCAACTTACCTACCCTGAGGTTGACTATCTCGTATCGACCCAGCTCATGGATGTGACTCCAAACCCTTTCCGTGATATCGAAACGATATTCCCCTGCGCGCCTCGGCAGGAAGCCTTTTTGGTAGCCCAGGCTGTCTATCCCGAGCTGTACCAGTGTTCTTTCGTTGTGAACATGAGCACTGAGAGCCCCGATACTGAACTCAACTTCAGCCGTCTGCGAGATGCGTGGGGTCGTCTCGTTGCTCGCCACCCCGCTCTGCGAACTGTCTTCATAGAAAGTCCAAACCGCCGGGGCAAGTTCGATCAAGTCGTGCTGAAGGATGGAATTGGTTCTATTACTTTGATAGAGAAGGATGACGAGGAAGCCGCTCGACAACTCGCATGCCGTCGTTCCTTAACATTCAAGAACTATGGCGAAACCCATCAAGTTGCATTTTGCCGGATCTCATTATCCTCAGTTTGCGTCCGTCTCGATATGTCGCACGCCCTTGTCGACGGGCTGTCCGCTCAGGTACTGATGCGGGACTTGTCCCAAATCTATAGCAGCAAGAAATTGGCCACTCGAGTCATGGCTTACCGCGACTTTGTCGAATATCAAGCACGGCTACCAATGGATGATTCAGCAACCTACTGGTCGAATTACCTTTCTGGCGCCCAGCCATCTCATTTCCCCTTATATGGTGACAACATGAGTCGCCAAGATCTTCGAACTGTCAAGGCCGATATCAATCTGGGTTCTGTCGAACTTGGAGATTTTTGTGGTAAGTTTAATGTCACGCCAGCTAACATCTGCCAGGTAGCGTGGGCTTTGGTGCTCAGGTCTTATACCGGATTGGAAGATGTTTGTTTCTCGTACGCAACATCTGGTCGAGACCTACCCCTCAAGGGAATCAACAACACGGTCGGAGCGTTCCTAAATGCCGTGGTATGTAGGGTCAAGGTGCCCCCGACGACGACTGTTCCAGACGCTTTGCTACGAGCCAAAAACGAGTTGGTGGAAAGCCTTGCACATCAATACTACTCTGCTCTAGACGATGCCCAGTCTGGAGACTTTGCCCGTTTCAAGAGCAACACCTTGATGTCATGTCAAAGGAAAGCATCAACCGAGCTGGCGGGCTCTGGCCTTGCTGTCAAATTAGTTGACGCCGCAAATCCGAACGAGGTGAGTTCTGATCGCGGCTTTATCAAAGCATACTAGGCTAACCGCACCACTACAGTACGACATGTCCATCAACGTCCAAATTGGATCTGATAGTCTGGAGGTAATGATTGACTATTGGCATTCGCGAATCGACCAACGTACGGTAGAAAGCGTGGCGCAGTCTTTTCGGCAGGCTTTCCTCAACCTTGTTCAGCAAAAGGATGCCTCGCTGGGAGATATCGATATCATTACGCCTGGAGAAATTGATCAGCTTCGCCAATGGACCAAGGACATCCCACCAAAGGTCAACTACCGTATTCACGACAAGGTTTACGAGCAGCGACTACGTCAGCCTAATGCCTGGGCCGTACAGGGCTGGGATGGTGACTTGACATACCAGCAGCTGGACGACACAGCCAACAAGCTGGCATCCTATCTTGTCAGCTTAGGTGTCGGGCCAGAATCGAAGATCCCGATCTGTTTCGATAAGTCAAAGTGGGCAGTGATATCTCAGCTAGCAATTCTCAAGGCAGGGGGTTGCGTTGTCCCCCTTGGGGCAAAGCAGCCAGCGTCTAGGACCACAATTATTCTCAAGGACCTTGAAGCTACCATTGTTCTGACGACAAGCAAGTACGCCTCCCGCTTCACTGAGCTTGTGACTCATGTTGTGACCATTGATGAATCGGTCATCGCTGGGCTGGCACCCGCCGAAATGGTCACTTCCTCTGCGACAGTCGACAACTGCGCCTTCATCATCTACACCAGCGGCTCCACCGGTGTTCCGAAGGGTGTTGTCCTCCCTCATGCGAGTCTTTGTACCAGTCTTGAGCACATGGGCGCTCGGTTCAAACTCGGCCCAGAGACCCGAACCGTCCAATTCTCCGCATACACCTTTGACATCTCTATCCAGGATATCTACACTACTTGGCACTATGGTGGATGTCTGGTAATCATTTCAGAGGAAGATCGCATTAGTAACCTTGCGCCTGCGATGGTGAAGTACCAGGTCAATTGCGCTGGTCTTACCTCGACCGTGGCCGGCATGATATTCCCGCAAGAGGTGCCAACCCTCCGAACGCTTGTCTTACTCGGCGAGGCTGTGAAACCTGCAGTCGTAGAACAATGGATTGACCACGTTGTTGTCTTCAACGCCTACGGACCATCGGAGTGCTCCATGCAAGCTAGCATCAACCAGCTGACACCTGGGTGCAATGCCCTGAACATCGGTTGGCCATTTGCAGGTGCTCTTTGGGTTGTCGACCCAAACGACTACAATCGTCTTGTTCCAATTGGAGCACCGGGTGAGCTGCTTATTGAGGGTCCTATTCAAGCGCGTGAGTATCTCAACAACCCGGGCAAAACAGCGGAGGCCTTCGTATCAAACGCATCATGGATGATCAAGAACGGGTTTGGGTCTGGCAGACGTCTCTACAGGACCGGAGATCTTGTCCAGCAGAATCCAGATGCATCCATTACATACATTGGACGCCGCGACACACAGATCAAGGTCAGAGGCCAGCGTGTTGAGGTTGGAGAGATTGAACACCATTTGCTACAGCAGGATGCCGTTCTTGATGCAGCTATCATTTACCCCAAGCAAGGGCCTTGTCGAGAGCGTTTGGTCGGTCTTCTTACACTCCGTGACTTCTTTGCTGGAAAGAGCGCGGGCCAACAGGTTGTACCGGTACCAGCGGAGAAGCTTCCCCTCACCAGGAGTCAGATGGCTACGGCTGCTGAACAGCTTTCCGAGCATGTTCCGGAGCATATGGTTCCGAAGATTTGGATTCCCCTGGAGAGTATGATGCCGCAGAACGATTCGTCGAAATTAGACAGAAAGACGCTAGGATTATGGGTCGAAGCCCTCGACGCTACATTTATGGAAGCTCTCACCAAGCCGTCTGATGCTGGATTGGAAGGCCGAGAGCCGGAAACTGTCTTGGAGCGGCAAGTACAAAATGCGTGGGCTGATGTGTTGCGTTTGCCTACTACCCAAATTCCCATTGAGCACAAGTCGTTCCTCAGTGTAGGAGGAGACTCGATAACCGCTATGCAAGTCGTCTCCTGGCTACGTATGCGCGGAGTGTCCGTGGCTGTGCGAGATGTGCTCGAGAGCAAGTCGGTCGCCCAGTTGGCGCAGGCTGCCACAATGAAGGATGGAAGCTTGGAGGCAGCCGACGATTCGTTTCCCTTGTCGGCTATGCAAGAGTTCTACGTTAACTCCATCGCCTCCGTTGTCAGCCCGCTCGAGTCCGATGGCCCTCATAGATACAACTCCAGTGTTTGCTTGGTCCCTCGGCAGCGACTTGAATTCTCGGACTTAGCTCAAGCTATGACTACGCTCGTCTCCCGACACCCTGCTTTGCGGTCGAGATTCCAGCGCGACGATGCTGGCAACGTTCGACAAAAATCTGTTGAAGATCCGGAACAATCCGTTGCCCTGAAGAGTCACATCGTTTCTATGCAGGCGGACGCAGAAGCTATCGTTGCCGAGGCTCAATGCAGCTTGAACCTTGAACAGGGTCCTGTGTTCTCAGTTCAGTACATTCAAATAGAAGAGGCTGACAAGGCCGCTCTTTTGTTTATGACAGCACATCGTTTGGTAGTTGATGATTTCTCATGGAGCATTATTCGCCATGATCTCAGCACTCTGCTCCAAGGACAGCAACTCTCAAATTCGAGTGCACTGACATTCCACACCTGGGCCAAGTCACAGGCTGAACAAAGGGAAAAAGCTGATCGCTCATACAGCCCGCCTGCCGCTGACTTCGAGTACTGGGGTCTGAATGGCAGCAATACCTACCTCGATGAAGTTACTGAGAGTGTGGTTTTCAGCCATCCCGACACCAAGGCCCTATTTGATAGCGCAAACAAGGCTTTACGCACCGAACGCATTGAAATACTTCACGCTGCGCTATTCCAGTCCTTCCACCAGACGTTCCCTGATCGCCAAGTTCCCGCCATCTTTGATGTGCACGATGGCCGGGAAAATTCTGAAAACGATGTTCATGTCTCCAATACTGTTGGCTGTCTAGAGACTATGGCTCCTGTGTGCATTTCTATGGATGATTCCAGTGATGCCTTGGATATTGTGAAGCAAACCAAGGAAGCGCGGCGCAGTGCTATCAGAACACTGCCCCCGTCGAGCAGTCAGCAACAGGTCGAAGTGCTCTTCCACTACTCAGAGGTCTCGGCTGTGGATGACATGTTCGAAATGAAGCAGCTTATCGAAGATAAGGCGTCTCCATTTGGTGAGAAGACTCGTCGTGGATGTGCCATCAGTATCAACGTTATTGCCCTGCAGAATGAACTACAGATTGATTTCAAGTTCAATCGCAACATGCTACACCAGGACAAGATTCATAATTGGATGGATTCATACATTAAATCTATCAGCACTTTCATTACCGAGCTATCGAGTGCAGCGCCATCGCTCACCGTTGGCGACTTCCCGCTGCTACACCTTACCCCTGAAAGTGTCAACATGCTTCAGAAGGACGTCCTTCCCCAGGCGGGTATCAACGTTCTGGATGTTGCTGATATCTACCCCTGTTCTCCAATTCAACAGGGCATCCTCATGAGTCAGGTCAAGTCACCTTCCGAGTACTATATCCAGCAATCGTTTGAGATTCAGCCAGGCGGTTCATCTGGCGTCGTCGATGTGAATCGCCTGCTCAACGCTTGGCAAGTCTTGGTCGACCGCCACCCAATGCTTCGAACAAGGTTTATTCGCTCAGTATCTGGCACAAGCGAGCGCATGTTTGACCAGGT
Source organism: Aspergillus incahuasiensis (assembly GCA_003719405.1). Classification (NCBI taxonomy): domain Eukaryota; kingdom Fungi; phylum Ascomycota; class Eurotiomycetes; order Eurotiales; family Aspergillaceae; genus Aspergillus; species Aspergillus incahuasiensis. Next base: position 32,549 of record RHLP01000348.1, read on the forward strand.
GGTCGTCAAATCTTGCAAGGCGCACGTGGAGCACAAGGAGTGCAGCGACGAAGACTTGGCTGCCACCCTCGCTGTCAAGGCTAACTTGGATGACCAACATGTCGATAAACGCATCGGCCATAAGCTTACAGTGTATACCACTTCAACCAACCGTGTTTTTGGTAACATTATTATCAGTCACGCCCTGGTGGATGCTTCATCCCTTATGATTATACAAACTGAGCTCGCTCAAGCATACGATGGAAAGCTCACGTCCCAGATTCCTGGTGCGGCGTATAGTGGCTACATTTCATACCTTCAGAGAACCCCTGCGGACGAGGCGTTGAGCTACTGGACGAACCGTCTTGCTGATGCTGAGCCATGCTACCTTCCAACCTTGACAGAGGATGGGGCACTCTCAACATCAGCCGAGGACGCCCAGCACCGCCAGCCCCTACAAACAATATCTGTTGAAATCGACTGCTTTGAGAAGCTTCGCAGCATCACTGAAGCCCATGGTGTGACTACAGCCAACATCTTCCAGCTCGTCTGGGCCATGGTCCTCGCCCAGTACACTGGTTCGTCAAATGTGTCGTTTGGTTACCTCTCCAGTGGCCGAGACGTTCCGGTCAAGGATGTCGAAAAGCTCGTCGGACCGCTCATCAACATGATGGTGACTCATATCGAATTGAACCCTGAGGCTAGTGCCCAGAGCACCCTCAAGCAAATCCAAGACAACTTCTTCGACAGCTTCAACTACCAAAGGGCACCGCTCATTGAAATCTGGCACTCGCTCCAGCTCCAAGGTAAGAGCTTGTTCAACACAGCACTCTCTTACCGCCACGTCGTGTCCGCAGAAAAGGAACAGCTCGGTCTGTCCTTGGAACAAATTACCGGTGAGGACCCGACCGAGTACGATGTGACGGTCAGTGTGTTTGCGTCGCCGGACAAGATCTCTGCTTCCCTGCAATACTCGCCGGGCTTCCTTTCCCAGGACAGTGCCAGCCGATTGCTGGCCTGTGTTCAACAAGGAATTCGGTCTTTGGTTTCTGATGGGGATGCCACTGTTCACGATCTTAGTACTCTGTCGCTAAAAGACATCCAACAAGTTCGCGCATGGAACGGTGACATCCCTGCCGTGGATGGCCAACGCCTCATCCATGAGTTATTTGCCGAGCAGCGTCTGCTTCGACCTGATGCGACAGCCGTCTCTGCTTGGGACGGAGATTTGACATACCATGAACTAGACGACATGTCGAATGCGCTAGCTCACCACTTAGTGACTGAACTGGGTGTAGGTCCCGAGGTCTTCGTGGCGCTCTGTCTAGACAAATCCAGGTGGGCTATCATTGCGCAGCTTAGTATACTCAAAGCCGGCGGTTGCGTGGTGTCAATCAACCCCAAACACCCCACACAACGCCTGGAGCTTATCCTCAAGGACATCAATGCCCCGGTGATGCTCACGTTCCAGCAATACTCCGCTCGGTTCACCAACTTGGTTCCACAAGTTCTGACCATGGACGAAACCCTATTCTCTGCGCTGCCGGCGCAGTCTCAACAGCCATTCACCAGTGTGAAGCCTGACAATGCCGCTTTTATTATCTACACCAGTGGTAGTACTGGTATGCCAAAGGGTGTCATCCTGACGCATCTCTCCTTATGCTCCAGTTTCCTTGCGCATGGCAAAGTCTACGGCATGTCTCCTAGCACTTGGTCGCTTCAATTCGCCGCGTACACATTCGATGCCAGTATCAGTGATATCTGGGGTACCATATCACACGGAGGATGCGTCTGCGTTATATCGGAAGAAGAACGGATGAATAATCTCCAAGGTGTTATCGAGGCTTATGGTGCGACCCACGCCCAGGTTACACCAACTGTCGCCGGCCTCCTTGATATCGCAACTATCAAGTCTCTCACTACCCTCATTCTTGGTGGTGAAGCTGTCCGAGAAGCCATGATCGAAGAATACGCCAAAGCAGAAGGGAGAGTCAAGGTCCTTAACGGATACGGACCCTCGGAGGCATCGATCTACACCACCTGCAGTGCTCCGCTGGCTGACAAGAAACAAGCTCTTAACATTGGACGACCCCTGGTTGGAAGCGTATGGGTTGTTGCCGATGGCCAGATATGTCCCGTGGGTGCTGTCGGTGAACTATGGATTGAAGGTCCACTTCTGGCTCGGGGCTACCATAACGACCAGGAGAAGACGGACGCAAGCTTCGTGACAAACCCAGGGTGGGCCAAGACTGTCGGGCTTGAAGGCCATCGCTTCTACAACACCGGTGATCTTGTCCGCCAAGCATCCAACGGTGAACTGATTTACCAAGCGCGAAAGGACTCGCAAGTCAAGATTCGAGGGCAGCGTGTGGAAGTCGGCGAAATTGAGTATCGCGTCAAGAAGCTACTGCCAGCGGCGAAAAGCCTCGTTGCTAGCCTCATCACGCCTAGCGGTAACTCATCTAACCTGATGATTGTGGTTGCGATTGAACTCGAAGACGGATTCCTCCAGCCTCAACTCCTCTCAAAACCAGTCCAGGACATATTCCTTCCCACAGCCACTCACCTCCGCGATGCGTTTACTCAGCTCCACGCTTCCCTCTCTGATGTCCTTCCCTCATACATGCTGCCGCGCCTATTTGTTCCCGTGGTGAAGCTCCCCCAGACAGCATCGAGCAAGCTAGACCGTCGCACAATCAAGCAGATGCTAGAGAACTTGCCAGAGGATGTTCTCTTCCAGTACTCACTTTCGACTTCATCGGCTGCCGCTCCGAGAACGGATATGGAAAAGACGTTGCAGGCGCTTTGGGCCACTGTTTTGAATGTTGATCTCGATAGAATCGGTGTTCAAGACCACTTCCTTCACTCCGGAGGAGACTCCTTTACTGCGATGAAGCTCGTTTCAGCAGCGAATGCAAGCAAGATTCCACTTACGGTTGCCGACATCTTCCGTCATCCCAAGTTGCAGGACATGGCCGCCCACCTTGAAACTCAGATGTCGCAACGCGAAACCTTCGAGGATATCCCCCGATTTGCGCTCTGGAAAGAAGCCCAACAGACCGATCACTCGGCAAGTGAGGAAGAGCTCAGGCGCGTCGCAGCACTTTGCCATGCTCCAATTGAGGACATCGAAGATGTCTATCCAGCCACGCCACTTCAGGAAGGTTTAATGGCAATCACTACCCAGCAACCTGGATCTTACATTGGGCGCTGGGTTTTCCGAATTCAGGACGCCACGGATACCAACACATTCAAGGAAGCATGGTCTGTGCTGGCACAGAAGGCACCCATACTGCGCACACGTATTGTTCCCGGTCAGCAATCCGGCGGCTTGCAAGTTGTGATCCGAGAATCCGTCAGCTGCGGCGAAGCCATGGATGTGAAGCAATACTTGGACCAAGACCTCCAGCTGTCCTTCACCTACGGTCAACCTCTAGTACGACAGGCGATTATCGACAATGGTCACAGGCGGTACTTCGCCCTTACTGCCCATCACAGTGTGTACGATGGCTACAGTCTAGGCAAGCTATTCGACGCAGTCGCCCTTCTGTATGATGGGAAGGAACTCGCGCCCACTCCTTCGTTCTCGCGTTTCATCTCATACCTCGGCCGGCAGGATGAAGACGCGGCCAAGTCTTTCTGGCAGGCTCAGATCAAGGGGGAGATTGGTGCTCCCTTCCCGTCGCTCCATCGCCCATCCTATCGACCGCAGCCAACTCAGAAGCTGAGCTTAAGTGTGGAAGTTGGTCCTGTTGGGGGCACCAATACGCTGGCCTCTACGCTAAGGGCAGCATGGGCGCTTGCCGTCTCTGCCTACGGTGGCAATGATGTGCTCTTCGGCGTTGCACTAAGTGGGAGAGCCGCCCCAGTGTCCGGTATTCTTGATATGCCAGCACCGACAATCACAACTGTCCCTGTCCATGTTCACATCAACGCTGACCAGACAATCGATGAGTACCTGGCCAGTGTTCATCAGCAGAGCGTCGATATGATCCCATTCGAGCACACTGGTCTCCAAAATATTCGTCGTTTTGTTGGGCACGAGATCGACCTTCCCCATCTTTTCGCTGTTCAGCCAGCTCGCGAGCGAGAAAACTCGGTGCACGGCAAGCTCTTGGCCTATGAGCATGGCCATGTTCCTGAGCTCAACCTCGACGGTTATGCTCTCACTGTCGAATGCATCACAAGCGACACGCCTGGTGGCCCAGTGACAATTGAAGCACACTTTGACGAAGAAATGATTTCCACTACCCAGACCCGGAATCTGCTCAGTCGATTCCGCCACATTGTTACGCAGCTCGGTACGGCCAGGCAAGAGCAACCCCAGCCACGACTCGAAGACCTCGTTCTGCTCAGCGAGGATGAGGCCACTCAGTTGTTTCACTTCAACCGCAATGTGCCGCCAGTCAAGCAGGCATTGGTACACGAATTGGTTTCTCAACACGTCGTGACCGACCCCGACGCGTCCGCTGTTTGTGCTTGGGATGGCAATCTCTCGCGTTGGGAGTTGGATGACCTTGCTAACAGGCTTGCTCAGCACCTCACTACGCTTGGAGTCAAAGCGGAAACAATGGTTGCCCTCTGCCTAGACAAGTCCAAGTGGGCTCTCGTCGCGAATCTGGCGGCTCTCAAGGCCGGTGCTGCCGTCGTACCAATTCGAGCCGACCCCATTCAGCGTGTGCAGACAATTTTGCAAGAAACCGGTATCACCACAATACTAGCCTCTGAGAGCTCTGTGTCGGCGCTTGAAGGACTCGTGCCGAACCTGTTTGCAATGAACGACGGACTAATGTCATCATTGCCGTCGCCTTCAAATCAAGGTATTTCAACAGTCTCGCCTTCAAACGCTGCGTTCGTCATTTTTACATCTGGCTCGACCGGAAAGCCTAAGGGAGTTGTGGTTGAGCATGAGGCCATGTCAACCAGTATGCAAGCCCACGGCGAAAGGTTTGGCATGAACTCGCAAACCCGTGCCTTCAATTTTGCCCATTTCACGTTCGACATATCTCTGCACGATATCATCTCCACTTTGCAGTTTGGTGGCTGCGTATGTCTGCCGTCAGAGCAAGAGCGGGTCAATGATATGGCGGGCGCAATGCGTAGGATGGGCGTCAATTACTCCTTCCTTCCTCCCCGAGTTATTCACACTATCAAGCCTTCTGATGTTCCGGACCTCAAAACACTGGTTGTTGGTGGTGAGGCAGTGCAAGCAGAGCACTTGGAGCCGTGGCTGGACGGCGTTCGTGTATTCAACGCGTATGGTCCAACGGAAGCGTCCATTGCGGCGACTGCAAATGAAGTCTTCGACCGCAGCCAAGTTTACAATATCGGTGACGCCATTGCGGGCGGTCTCTGGGTTGTCGATGAGAACGACTACAACCGACTTCTTCCACTTGGCGCAGTGGGTGAGCTTCTAATTGAAGGACCTTTGCTTGCCCGGGGCTACCTCAATGATCCAGTCAAGACAGCCAATGCCTTCATTACCAATCCTGCCTGGACCTCGCTGTACTCGAGGTGTAGAGATACCGGGGAGCTCCTTAGCGACCGGCGCATGTATCGCACTGGGGACTTGGTCCGCCAATCCGAAGACGGAACCCTGACGTACGTTGGACGAAGCGATGGTCAAGTCAAAATCCGCGGACAACGAGTCGAGATTGGTGAAATCGAACACCATGTCAGCGAGCATCCGGCCGTGGTTGAAAACGTTATGGTCTACCCTCGCCGTGGCCCAGCGCAGTCACAGCTTGTAGGAGTTGTCACACTGGGCGGCTTCATTTTCCCTGTCTCCGCTGACGACATACAAACGACGCCGCTTGACCAGCTGACTCACGCCTTGGAGCAAGCATCATCCGTCCGCGAGCATCTGCACTCATGTGTTCCTGAGTACATGATTCCCAACTATTGGGTCTCGCTCACCTCGATGCCTCACAACACTTCCGACAAGATCGATCGCCGTCGTCTCACCCAATGGTTGGAGACTATGGATGCTGGGCTTTTTGAGGCCATCACTCAGAGCCGCAGTACAGAATCCACGACTCCGGCCACGCCCGAGGAGAAGAACATTCAAGCTGTGTGGGCCGACGTTCTCCGTGTCCCTGTCGAAAAGGTTTCATTGAACCGCCCCTTCTTGAGCGTTGGTGGTGACTCTGTTACTGCCATGCAAGTCGTGTCAAAATGCCGTTCGCAGTACGCCATCTATGTTACTGTTCGTGATGTACTGCAATGTGATTCGATTGCCCAGTTAGCAAAGAAGGCTGTTGTTAAGAGCACAGACCCGACGACCGATATTCAGCCCTCCACGTCGTCAGTCGACCAAGCCCCAATCACAACCGCAGCATTGCCGGTCTTCGACATTGACTCTGACGATTTGACCGAGCTTGAAACTGAAGTCTTGCCACGTGTAGGTGTTGACGGGCTATCTCGAATCGAAAGCATCTACCACTGCTCCCCTATTCAGCAAGGTATCCTGATGAGCCAGATCAAGGACCCTACAACCTATCAAGTGCGCCAAGCTGGAGAGATACGCGCCGTTGACGCCTCTCCCGTTGATGTCAACCGACTCCAGTCAGCCTGGAAATCTGTCGTCCGGCGCCATGCCATTTTGCGCACCTTCTTCGTCCCCAGCCCATCAGGACAGGAGCTTTTTTACCAAGTGGTGCTCAAGGATTACATGCCCACAGTCTTTGTTCTACAGTCAAGGAATGCTGACGATTTCCTCACCCATTTCCGAAACTCTGAGCGTCCCAGATACAGCTATGGCCAGCCGCCATACCAGCTTACCCTGGCTCAAGCTGCTACGGGACAAGTCTATGCCCAGGTCGATGTCAACCACGTTCTCATGGACGCGTCCTCTATGGATCTCATCCTCAACGATCTGATGTTAGCCTACGACAATGCCCTTCCTGCCTCACCCGCTCCTTCGTATGGCACATACGTCTCCTTCCTGCAGCAAACTTCCGCGTCAGATTCGCTGGATTACTGGAAGAACCGTCTTGCTGATGCGGAGCCGTCTTATCTTCCCCCTTCGCCTGAACTTGAATCCGCAAAAAGCTCTTTGAAGAGCGTTTCTCTTGAGGTCGAGAACATCAAGCCTCTTCAAGACTTCAGGGACGCACATGGCGTCACAATCGCCAATATCGCGCAACTGGCGTGGGCTGTCGTTCTATCCCGCTACCTTGGTTCTCGTGATGTTACGTTTGGATATCTGTCTAATGGCCGAGATGCTCCAATAGCGGGAATCGATGCTATGGCCGGTCCCTTGATTAACTTGATGGTGACACGCGTTCAGCTCCCATCCTCTGTAACAACTGTGGCCCAGGCCGCAAGACAAGTCCAAGAAAACTTTTTGGACGCCTTCAGCCACCAGCGAGCCTCGCTTGGCGAGATTCAGCACGCTCTTCAAGTTCCCGACCGCGGCCTATTCAACACAACTATCATCTACAAGCCAAAGGCAATCGCCAACCACCAGGACAAGCGTAGCCTCACCGTCGAAAGTCTCGCCGGAGAAGATCCCACCGAGTACGATGTTCAGGTCAAGATTGTTCCAGGCGAAAAGGGTCTGTCATTGGACCTTGAATACGCGACCACTTTCCTGAACGAGGATTCTGCTCGCCGTCTGCTCGGTAGCTTACACTGTGCGCTTTCCTCAATCGCTGCGAACCCCAACTCAACCGTCGATGAGCTGCATGTGGTTCCAGCTGCTGACATCGCATTGCTTCGTGGATGGAATGCATCCGTCGCGCAAACTGTTTCCGGCAGTGTACATGACACGATCACTGAGCAAGCTCTGTCTCAACCTGCCGCTCAAGCAGTATGCGGCTGGGATGGCGAGTTGACATACGCGGAAATTATGGACCTGTCTGATCGCCTTGCTCACCACTTGAGAAGCCTAGGGGTTCACGAAGAAGTCACGGTTGGTCTTTGCTTTGACAAATCCATCTGGGCCGTTGTTTCCATGCTCGCTACGCTCAAGGCCGGTGGCGTTGTTGTTCCCTTGGGTGTCCAGCTTCCAATCCAACGTCTACAGCATATCCTGGAGAATACCGCCGCTCCTGTCGTTTTGAGCATGGACAAACATGTCGCCAAGCTTGACGGCCTTACCTCGGCCGACGTTCTCACTGTCGATGCTGCATTTACATCATCCCTACCTAGGCCTGTCGAAGTCCTCAGGCGGTCCGGCGTGGCATCTGAGAGTGCCGCCGTGATCATTTACACCTCAGGGTCAACTGGTACACCAAAGGGCGTTGTTCTCACGCACGGAACGATTTGCACTAGTATGGAAAGCCACGGCGCGAAACTTCAGATGGGACCTGACACCCGCGCGCTGCAATACTCCGCCTACATTTTTGACCTCAGTCTTCTCGACATTTTATCCACGCTTCGCTTCGGCGGCTGTGTCTGCGTCGTTTCCGAAGAAGATCGCGTGGATATTAACAGCCTTACGACAAAGATGGAGGCCATGGCTGTAAACATGGCAGTTCTCACTCCCACGGTCGCCGGCCTGATTGATCCCCAGAGTGTCCCTACTCTTTCGACGCTCGTCTTGGCTGGAGAAGCCGTTCCCCCAAGCGCCGCCGAAACTTGGGCCAAGCGTGTTTTGCTTTATAACGGGTACGGACCCGCAGAATCCACGATACTTGCAACCGCAAACGGACCAATTGTTGAGAAAGAGCGAGCACCCAGTGTTGGCCACGCCTTGGCGGGTGCTATCTGGGTTGTTGACACTGAAGACTACAATCGCCTCGCACCGGTTGGTGTTCTTGGTGAGCTTTTGCTTTCGGGGCCCCTCATCGCTCGCGGTTACCTGAATGACCCTGAGCGAACTGCACAGTCGTTCATCACCGACCCTGCCTTTGTAGCCGAACATGGCTTTAATCAATGGGTTGGCAAGCGCATGTACAAGACAGGCGATCTTGTTCGTCAAGATCCCACCGACGGCTCAATTACATTCATTGGCCGAGCAGATGGCCAGATCAAAGTACGTGGCCAGCGTGTCGAGGTCGGTGAGATCGAGTACTGGGTGAAGCAACAGTTCAACGGTCAGACGGTTGCCGTTGATCTCATCAGGGCCAATTCAGGAGACGCAATCCTGGTGGCAGCCATTGAACTCGAAAAAGATTCTTCCAGCAACAAGCCTGCTTTCCTCGACGTTACCGACCCGCTCAAAGCCTCGTTCCTCGAGCTGCAGGCCTCCCTTGTGAAAGCACTACCCTCGTACATGGTACCTTCCAGGTACATCTCCGTCAGGAACATGCCACTTACGGCCTCTGGTAAACTCGATCGAAGGTCACTTCGTGTCCTGCTAGAGAGTCTCTCGGAAGAAGAGCTTGCGCAGTACGGCCTGGATGACGGTGGCGATGTTGCTCTATCCACTCTTACCGAACGCCGTCTCGCTAGCCTCTGGGCAGAATCTCTCGCGATGGGCAAGGATATTGGCGCCAATTCCCATTTCTTCCGCGTTGGTGGTGACTCAGTTACAGCCATGCGCTTGGTGGCGCTGGCGAGGGCCGCTCAACCTTCGCTCATCCTATCCGTAGGGGACATTTTCAAGCACCCAGTCCTCTCAGATATGGCGAGGATTATCGATACCAATAGCTCAACCGATATTTCTGATGTTCAGACTGACGCGGCACCCCTCTCCCTTTTGCCCGAAGCTACGAATGACAAGGAGACGTACATCTCACTCATCGTATCTCAATGCAAAGTTAGGGTTGATGAGATCCAAGACGCGTACCCCTGCACTCCTTTGCAGGAAGGCCTCATGGCGATAACAGCTCAGCATGCTCAGGCATACATCAGCCGTTGGGTCTTCCGCCTGGACGACAGCATCGACATGTCCCGCTTCCAAGAGGCTTGGAAGAAACTCATCCATCTTGCCCCAGTTCTACGCACCCGCATTGTTCAAGATTCCCAGAAAGGCAGCATTCAAGTCGTCCTTCGAGACCACGTTGTCTGGAACGAGGTCGAGTCCGAGCTTCAGTCCTATATTGCTGATGACACAGCTCAACCGATGACCTTTGGCAACCCACTGATGAGGTTCGCAGTTGTTAGCAGCGGAGCGGCGCGCTTCTTCGTTTGGACCGCCCATCACAGCACGTATGATGGATGGACTTCCCGCAAACTGATGGAGGCTGCTTTCGCGATCTACTCTGGCAACTCCGCTCCCTATTTCCTTCCATTCACACGCTTTGTCCAATATCTTCAATCGAGCACTACCGACGAAACTCGTGAATACTGGCAATTTCAAGTCGAAGGGGGCATGGGTCCCAGTTTCCCTGAAACTCCGAAGAACTACTCTCCTGGCAAGGTCGAAAGCCAGAGCTGTAGCATTGCCGCCAATCATACCAACGACTTTACTCTTTCCACACTCCTCAGAGCAACCTGGTCTCTTATCTTGTCGCAGGAGACTGGAAGTCAAACCGTGGGTTTCCCGACAGCGCTCTCGGGCCGCACGGCTCCAGTCTCTGGTATCCTCGATGTCATGGGTCCTACGATTACTACTGTTCCTGTTCGCGTTTCTTTGGATCGTTCCCAGAGTGTTTCAGCATACCTTACTTCGATCCAGAAGCAAGCTACCGATATGTTGCCGTTTGAACATACCGGTCTCCACAACATCAGCCAGATGACATCCTTGTCTCTTAGCTTCCAACATCTGTTTGTTGTCCAGCCCGCAGTCGACCGCCTCGACCAAGATAACTCCGGGTTCCAGGGAGTTACGCCTGTACCTTTTGAGACATCTGGCTTCCACAATTACCCATTGGTGGTCGAGTGCAGCACTAGCACGAACGACATCGGCAGCTCTGTTGATCTGCAACTGCAGTTCGATCCCGTCATCTTGCCTGCTGAAAAGGCGACAACCATCATCGAACGATTTTCTCATGTCTTCCAACAACTGCAGACTGTCGCCAATGGAGCTGCAAGTGATGTCACTGTAGACGACGTCAGCTCCATGACTCCCGAAGACCTTGGTCGGATTCAGGAGTGGAACCAATTCGACGATAGAATGGCTATGGCTGATTCTTGCATTCATGATCTCATCCATCAACAACTATTGTCTCGACCCGAAGCACGGGCTGTTCACGCCTTTGACGGAAACCTGACATACCGAGAGCTGAACGATCTCGCTACCCGCCTTGCTTCTTACCTTGTTAGCTTAGGAGTTGGTCCGGAGGCGCTAGTTGCTACCGTGTTTGAGAAGACTAAGTGGGCGGTCGTCACCTATCTCGCTATATTGATAGCAGGAGGTACCATTGTCCCCATCAACCATCAGCACCCCAGACAGCGCATGCAAGGTTTGGTACAAGGCATTGGCACCAAACTCATTTTAACTTCGCAGGACCCCGAGCGCTTCCAGGATCTTGTTTCTGGTCCTACCCTTAGGGTGGAACATGACCTCCTTGCGCAGCTCCCTCATACCAACAACTCTTTCCCGCTTGTTCGATCAATCGACCCAGCTTTCATCATATTCACCTCCGGCTCTACTGGCACTAGCAAGGCTGTTGTTCTCCAACACGGCGCTATCGTCTCAAGTATGGTTAAAGGCCACGGCTCATTCTACGCAAACCCCAACACCCGTGCCCTTCAATTTTCAGCTTTCAACTTTGATATTAGCATTGCTGAAATTTTCACAACTCTCTCGTTTGGTGGCTGTGTGTGTGTAATCTCAGAGGATGACCGCGTCAGCCGTCTTGCAGAGGCCATGGAGGAAGCCGCCGTCAACTTCGCAATCCTCACGCCTACCATTGCTGGTCTTCTCAAGCCTAGCCAGGTTCCCTCCCTAAGGAAGATGTTGCTCGTTGGTGAGGCTCTTCGACCAGAGGTCGCTGAGCCTTGGATCTCAAGTCACGTCGAATTGTTCAACGCGTACGGTCCCGCAGAATCGTCGATCTTGACTACTTACAGCCAGCGCATCATGGACCCAGCTCAAGCGCCAAACATTGGTTACCCCTTGGCGCACAGCAACCTCTTTGTTGTCGACCCGTTCAACTACCACCAGCTTCTCCCCGTCGGCATGGTTGGCGAATTGTTGATTGAGGGACCCCTGCTTGCTCGCGAGTACCTGGGAGAGCAGAAGAAGACGGCTGATGCTTTTGTGACTGACCCGGCCTGGCTGCAGCAATTCGACCTTGGCCCCGTATCTGGACGACGATTTTACAGGACAGGGGATTTGGTACAGCAAAGGCTTGACGGTTCATTCGTCTACATGTGCAGACGTGACACACAGGTCAAGATTCACGGTCAGCGTGTGGAGATTGGCGAGATCGAGTACTGGGTGAAGACAGAGCTCCCTGGGGTTCGTGAAGTTGCGGCAGGTCTGTTCAAACCTACCCATGCTAAAGGCGAGCCTCTTCTCGCCGTTGCGATTGAGGTGTCGTCAAACTCCACCAAGTCAACCGGTGTGCTATCTCTTTCAGACAACCTTCGTGAGGCTTTCGGTAATCTCCGCCGAAACCTCCTCAACATTCTGCCTTCGTACATGGTTCCTCAGCTGTACCTGCCATTTGCCAAGCTCCCACTCACTGATTCCGGCAAGCTCAACCGACGAGCAACCTGGGATGCCGTGCAGGCATGCGACTCAATTGCCCAATACTTCCTTGTGGATGACATCAAGGTCGCTCCCAGCACTGAAACTGAACGCCTTCTGCAAGATTTATGGGCCATGGCTCTGAAGGTTCCGGCCTCATCCATTGGCGCAAAAGACGACTTCTTCCGCTCTGGTGGTGATTCGATTTCAGCCATGCGACTTGCCGCCAGTGCCCGTGAGCACGCTCATCTTTCACTGAAGGTTGCCGACGTCTTCCGCCACTCGGTCCTGGCCAATATGGCCGTATATATCGACCAATCCCGTGGCGATATTGACACTTTCGCGGCCTACAAACCCTTTACCACCATGTCAGCCAGCGATAGCGTCCGGCAATCCATCGAGTCTCTTCTCTCCGTGTCTGGTGTAATCCTGGACATTGCGCCGACGACAGACCTTCAGTCCCTAGCCATTGCTACGTCGCTACGACGCTCGCGCGATCTCATGGCTTATGTGAGTATCGATGGAAAGGGCAACCCTGACCTCGCACGATGGGAGGCTAGCTGCCTGGAGCTCGTCAAGCATCATGATATTCTTCGGACTGCTTATGTGCCATACGAGGGTCAATTCGTTCAGGTTGTTCTCCAAGACTACACACCCGGTGTCACCATATATGAGACAGACGAGCCTCTGGATGCATTTAGCAAGGAATTGATTTCGCAAGACATGCATCGCCCGCCTCAACTTGGCCGTCCTTTCCTTGAGTTTGCCATCATTTGCTCAGGCCACGACAACCAACATCGCGTCATGTTCCGATTGAGCCACGCCGAGTACGACGCGATCTCGCTATCGTACTTTGTCAACACTCTCAAAGAGATCTACCAGCGCCAGCCGGTTACTGAATACGTCGAATTCCCTCGTTACGTTTCCAGCCTCGTTAACCAGGACTTGGAGTCTGGCCATAAGTACTGGCGCGAGCTCCTCCAGCGCTCATCCATGCCTGCCGTTTCCGCAACGTCGCAAACAAGGCGCCTGCCATCCCGGCAAGTTTATCACGACGCTCGCCGTGTCAGTCTAAAGCCTCTACCCGCTGGCATAACCCTCTCGACGATCGTGCGTTCCGCCTGGGCTTTGACCTTGGCCGAGCACGTAGGCAATCCGGACGTGCTCTTCGGTGAAGTTGTCTCTGGCCGAAACGGCGACCCCATTGCCGAGAAAGCAGCCGGCTGTTGTGCGAACATTGTTCCCGTGCGCGCAGTGATCGATCCCTCTTGGAGCGCGAATGACCTCACAACAAGCATCCAGCAGCAACTCATCTCGCGATTGCCTCATGAGTTCATCGGATTCCGCGACATCATGCGCTCCTGCACCGATATGGCTCCGGGTACTGTCTTCAGCTCGCTCCTGAACCACCTGGATAGTGCCTCTGAATGGACGCTTGACACTGACGACGGCAACTACAACGTGTCTGTCGCGAAGACCGAGGGTGCGGGCGATGTTTCAGACGTCTCCATTACCTCCACTGCCGGTGCTGGCTATGTCGAGATCGCCATGGCGTATCTTGAAGATGGAATCTCCGCCGATGTTGCTGAGAAACTGATGGGCCGCTTGTGTGATACTGTGCATGCTCTTGTGCATGGGAATTTGGATGCGAACCTGGGCACCGTTCTTCCTGTGGAGGCTCGTGGTGCTCAAGGAAACGGAGGAAGCTGCGTGAGGTTCGACGGTGATCTGGTCGATGCAAGTCTGGTTGCCTTTGAGCTCCAGAAGAAAGGTCATAAAATGACTGTTGATGATGTTGTAAAGCTGGGACTTGATGTGTCAGCTATTTGAGTTGTATATTTTGCGTTTCATATTAGATAGACAGTTTGATTAATGCCAGTTATGTTTGTATATGTTTGTGTGTCCTCCCAATACCTGCCCTAACTAAGTGTCTTGCATGTCTGGGTGTTCCGTCTTCAGGGGATGAGTCTGGCATCATAGCTCCGCCCAAGTATGTCAAGAAAAAAAAGATTGTAAGGACCAACAAGACAAAGCAAAACAACATGCACCCATCCACAGGTCAAACATGCAGTTTCAGCTGCAGGCAGGGATAGCAGTAAAAAAAGGAAAAGAAAAAAGAAATGGCCTCAGCCGCGATTCGAACGCGGGACCTCTCGCAGATATGCTAGGGTTTACCCTAAGCGAGAATCATACCCCTAGACCACCAAGGCTATTGCTGAAATGCAAGTTACATTTTGGTTATATGCAGCAACAAGGCAAACCTACAAAGCATTCCACACTCAGTTAATGTTTGTATGTTGTGTCTCGTCGACGTTTTCCAAGTTCTGAATGTTCTTGCTTCACTTGACAATCTGGAATACGGCTCTTGCTAGAGATAAGAGAATGTTAAAGTTAATTGATCACCCGTTTTTCAACACATGAAATGTATTTCTCTCGCTGCCTTACAAAGATCTGCAACTTCTTCCTAGGAGGTCCTATAGAGACACCACATCCTCCTTTCCCGAAGCAACCCTGTTGGGTCAATGAAGCCAGTATATAGAGACTTTTTAAGCCAACCAGATATTGCAGGGTATGGTCAGGCGATTATGCCGGCTTCTCTGTGTATCAGACAGGTGCTGGGTTCATTTTATGCGCCTGAAGTGACGAAATTCTTTTGAGCATTGAACTGCATGGCTAACTTCGACCTCAACGCAATCCCAACTGCGGACTCTGCTCTACCCTCCTCCGTCCGCAGCAATTAGATGGCGAAGACACAGAATCTAAAGTCGGAGAAGACCAAGCCACTTCGGCAAAATGACACAAGCCTTGTTAAACGAAACTTTGAACCAGCAGACGACTGGCGCGGCCTGAGTGATTCCAAAGAGCGACGGCGACGGCAGAATAGGCTAAATCAGCGAGCATACAGTCTGCAAACCCCTTTATCAAAGATAACATCGTGATCCGGACTAACTTATATGCAGGAACTCGGTGGTCAGGGTTGAAACAAATTTCCATCTTGAAAGAGACGCACCAACGTGTCAAGGCATCCAGCCAATATCAAACAGAGCAGCGAATCCTCGAAGATCTGACATCCGCAGCTCTATACAGCTACAGCGCTGGATGTCCCAACGCCGACCACTTACTCTCCCTAACCCGGGTCAATATCTACCGCGCCTTCGTAAATAACATCCATCTTTTAGGCCTGTCCATGGACGGCCTCTGTACATCAGACATCCCATCCCCCTTCACCCAGAGCGGCCCGGCGCAGTTTACACCAATGACTCTCCCGTCATCACTCCACCCAACTTCCACCCAGCGAACAAGGCCTCATCACCCCTGGCTAGATTTCCTCCCCTTTCCACGCGTCCGTGATAATCTCATCGAAGCGCAGGACCGCTACGATGAAAACGAGCTTTGTCTTGATATTCTCGGGTTCTGGAGCACAGGCGCGGTTGATTATATGCTGATGGTTTGGGGTGACCCGTACCTCGCGGAGAATTGGGAAGTCAGTGAGGCGTTCATTAAGAAGTGGGGGTGGGCACTCCGTGGGTGTCCGGAAATCTTGCTGTACACTAATAAATGGCGGGCGAGCAGGGGCGAGAGCATCATTCTGCGATATCTGTGATTATTATATGGTGCTGGTAGCGTCTCTCACGGTAAATGTTCTCACATCTATTGCGTCCACTGCGCTCTGATGAAGGTGGCGATGATAACCTGTAGAGTACCCTCAGTAGGGATACAGGACGGACACACTCTAGGCAATCTGCATAGGCAGCAAGGAACGGGAGACACAGACATCACACTGGGAGCGGAGGCCCTTGAACCGGTGCAGCAGAGAGAGCATGCGAACTTCGCCGAACTAGCTGCACTACATCTCTATCACCAAACCTCAGCTATATATATAGCCACCTATCTCGGGGGTTCCTAGCTTCTACAGCAAATGAGATCCTACTGGCGGTCAAATGTAAGGAATGAATATATAGTCACGAGCAACTACCCGGAAAGCCAGACAGCTACACCTATCTCCTATTCACCGACTGTTCCTGGTGGTGCCTCCCCGCTCAATAAATCTGGCCTAGCTAATCAAGCTCCCCGTTCCCCTCACGCCATGCCATGCCATCAATCTAGTCCGAGTACGCCGCAATCCCGCGTTCAATCTCAGTGACAATACCCTCCGCCAGCTCGGACGCGATATCCTGCAGCGCAGCCGGAACCTTGGGCGTGATCGCATCCCGCAGACCCTCCGCGGCAGTCTTCTGCGCTTGCAGGGAAGCAAGAACATCCGCGGCAAGGCCGTCCGCCACAAACTCCGGCTCGGCGGCAATCACCGCATCCACCAGGTCGCTGATGTCGCTGGTCAGGTCCTGGATGGGCGAAACAAGCTGCAGGGCCTCGAGGGAGCTGAGGCTGGCGAAGCCGGACACGCTGGTCGCGCCGTCGTTGATGATGGTTACGAGCTCGGAAGAGGCGTCTTGCACGGAGGAGCCTGCCGTCGAGCCACCGACGTACGAGGCGACGGTGGAGGAGACGGTCGCGACTTGGGTCTGGATTGCGCTGAACACCGCGGTGTAGTCGGATAGGGCGCGCTTGGTTTGGGGGATGGGCTCGGCGAAGGCGCTGTAGGCCAGGGTCAGGGTAAGGAGGCTGGTGGCGAACTTCATTGTGAGTAGAGAACTGGTTTGAAGGGGTTTGGATTGTTTGAGGACTGAAGGTTTGAGTTGTTGAAGCTGGAGGACTGGGATGCTGGTGGAATTCAGAACAGCGAGCTACAACCTGGGGAGGCTGTCCGCTATTTAAGCCTTGCCGGATGGTGCGATGAAGGCATGTCAGACACAACCTCGGTCATCATCACACTGTTCAAGTGGCGAACGAGGATATGGAGCATGTGCTTGAGCTGGGATATCAATGTAGGACGCAGCGAAGGCAAAAGTTGCGACAACAAGGGGTTGGGCATTGCTCCCCAACTCTGCCCAGCCTGCTTCCCCGCATTATGAGCACGATGGCTTGGATTCTTCACAATCCTGGCGCGCCATGGCGAGAGCTTGGTGCCCGCTTCTCCTCTTGGTCGACCAGGACAACCGCTGCCCCTGACCCCTGCGGCGAACGCCATGGTCCATTGGCAGAGGACGCATGCTGGATGTCGTCCTACACCCCGCACGGAGCATACCCCGCTTTGAATCTGGGATCGTGATCGCCATTGTTGGTGGATGTGGTTCTAGCGCTGCCTGTAGAGGCCCATTTCGGGGTCGATGAATCCACCGACAACGACATTGTCTTTGATGGCCTGGGTCTTGACTACGCAATCAGCATACATGGCTAGCCACTGGGGACTGCTCGACTATGCCATCCTCAAAGAGTCGCAAACCTGTTTCAAAGATGCAGCAGGGGTATCAATGTCGGTCAATGCTAGCGCTGCGTCGCACAGGATACCTGTTCAGGGAGTCCGCCTGCTTGGCTGGATGATCTAGCTTTCTTCAACCTTGCAGTGTAATCATGCACGGATCTCACAGAACTATAGATGACGATTCCACCAATCAGAAAGTTGCTTCCTCGTGCAAGGCGAAAGCCAGCCCTCGGCTGTGTACCCGTGCGCGGGGAAAGGAACACGATGGACAACATTACTTGGAAAGAGTTCTTTCTTAACTAAACGCTTTGGTATCTAAGTTTGCATGCTGCCAGCTCCTAAATTCGGGCAGCGACAAGTTAATTAGGATTGTCGTTTAAAGCTTTGTCGGCGAGGTATACCTAGGTACACCCTGAGGATTCTCGTGACTAAGGCCTCATCACGCTACCGATCATTGATCGATCCGCCATTTCTTTTGCACCTGCCGATCCTTCATAATCTGCATTTCGATCATTGTTTTTGATCATTGTGGATGCAATCTACCTCGTGAATGAAAACCTGATCAAAGCAAGGCAAGCGCCCTAATCCCGTTCTGCTCGCATCCCACCTGCAACGCAAGACGGAGCGCCTCAATCACCTTCTCAGGCTGACTCAGAAACACTGAATGCGATGCATCAGTGCGGTACGTCATGGAGGGGCCCTGGCCTAGAATCTTCGCAAATGCCTCCTGCGCAGGCAGCGGGAGCGCCTGGTCGTTATCGCAGAATAGATACATCGACGGGATCTCGCGCCACGGCTCATACAACGCCGGCTCTTTGAACGACAGTTGAGGCTGCGGCTTGAGCAACGCAATGTGTCTCCGCTGTTCCTCTGGCGCCAGGTCGCCATAGAACACGGTCGCTTGGTTGGTGGTATGGATATACCCGTCGTCGTTCTTGAATGTCATCCACGGCTCCCAGTTCCCGCCTAGGAGATCCAGCACGGTTTGCTCCTTGCACACGACAAACGCCGCCATCCAGACGGCCATGATGATGCCGCCTCGCCGGCCGGCCTTTGCGCGTTGTGCGTACCCCAGCCCCTCCATCGCGCTCCCGCCCACCGCTCCACCATATGAGTGCATGACTACTACCACCTGTCGTCCGGTGTCAACCAGCTCTTGCAGTACGGCTCTGGCGTGGATGGCATCTGCGTGGAGGCCCTTCATCGGCGGAGACGCGCCGACGGATGGGGTGGAAATGGCGATGGATTCGAGCCCCTGCTCCGCCATGAGGTGACGGATCTCATCGAAGGTCTGGGCAGTGTGCCAAGCACCAGGAACAAAGGCAAAGATGGGCTTTTCCATGTTGCTTGCGGTTTGATTGCAGTAGTGTGTGAGGATTTGCGGTGTATCACAAGATGGCAGAGAGAGGAATTGGAGAGGTCAACTGCGCTGTAGCGCTGCCCCTTTTTGAAGACCCCCCCCCTCCTACCTACTCCAATCTCTTTGTGCATGGATAGCGTTAGTCGCACACGGCCCCCTCTTCGAAAGGATTTCGCCCGCGTCCCGCGTCCCGATTCAAGATCCACATCGGCCAATATGACAGCTGTCAGACGTTAGACTAATCCTTAAAGGGCGCCACCGGTGGGTTTGCATGCTGGACGACCGAATCATTTTCGACGGCTATGCCGCCGCCTCATGCCGGACATGAGTGCACAGGCACCGACCGGCCCACAGAACCGCCCACACGCGTACTTTTCTCTCGGCCGTGAGAAACCTCCATTGGCCGACAGAAACGTGGTATCAACAAGTCAAAATGACATGTCAATTCAGCTGAGTTCGAGGGGGGCAGCAAGGCCCAATCCGCCCACGAGGTGGTGGGCTCGACTCTGCCTGCTCGGTTTGCCATTGATTAACGATGATTTAAATATGATCGATGATGGCCTGATCGATAAGCTATAACCCCCTATTTCTTCTCGGCATTAGTCTGTTTCAATGGCACACCGTCTCCAAGCGTTCCCGCCTCGCTGGATACTCTGCGATCTTCAGAACCCGTGGCCCAAGCGGTGACCACCATGGCGTCCAACATCCACGCATCCAAACAGGGCGAGTACCGAGCCGGTAACATCGCGGTGACGGTGATAGCGGCCGTCTTCGTTGCGCTGCGGTTTTTGGCGCGATGGAAAAAGGGCCTCAGCATCGGCGTCGATGACTGGGCGATACTCGCATCCTTGGTAGGTCACCGAAGCCCACTCTCCACGAACAAAACGGCAGCGCGCTTATTGAAGTATCAAACTGCAGATGCTGCTGTTCGCAGACGCGGGTATCCATCTCACAAGTAAGGCTGCGCGTCGGATTCCCGGATTCAAGCCGTTGATGCCTTCTCCGCAGTGGTGCATTATGGAATGGGCCTGCATGCAGAGACCCAGCCAGCAGGGAACCTCGTGATGATCGCAAAGGTGAAACATACAGCATGCATGCATACATACAGATCTACCGCATAGGGTACTGATGAGAGGTAGCTATTGATGAGCTTCGAATGCACCTACAGCGTCACGATCGGCATGATCAAGATCGCCATCCTGCTTCTGTACTCGCGAATCTTCCCAACAAGAGGCTTCCGCATCGCCGCCTATGTCTTGGGAGCTATTGCCATCGCATGGTCGATCGCAATCGTCTGCGTGAGCATCTTCCAGTGCACTCCGATAGCGAGGACCTGGGACACAACTCTGCAGGGCACATGCATCAACATCAAAGGCATGTTCATCGGAAACGCCGTCCCGAACATCATCACCGACATCGCAATCCTCTCTCTCCCGGTGCGCGTTGTCTGGAAACTGCAAGCTCCGCTCGTGAACAGACTGTCGGTGATTGGGCTCTTCATGCTGGGAAGCTTGTCCGTCTATCCCTACCCTCTCTCCATCCCAACGGTGTTTTCCGTCTTCCTACCTACCCACCCAAACAACCAAACTGGGAAGAATCCCAAAGCTGACAGATTCTCCAATTCTCTCCCACAGCGTCGTCTTCTGCAGCATCTACCGCTTCACCACCCTCTTCGAATTCAACGCCACCAACACCTCCGGCACAATCGGCAGCTCCTGCACGTGGTCGGTCATCGAATGCGCGATCGGGATCGTCTCCGCCTGCATGCCGACACTCCGCCCGCTCGTGATGATGGTTTCGTCGAGCTTCAACAGCAGCCGCGGGGGTGGCTCGCGGAAGTCAAAATCAACAACGAAACACTCAAAGGGCACGGGCGCGAGTGGCAGCAGGCAGAAACACGTGGGCGCGACGGCGTCCCCCGCGTTCCGGCCGGCCGATGAGATCCTCGCGAAGAATGACGTGCACATGGATGTTTCGCATTCGGTGCTGGATGAGACGTTCACGGATGGCGATGGCGATGAGGTCCCGCTGCATAGTATACGGGTTAGGAGGGATGTTACGTGGGAGGAGTCTGGGAGGGCGGACTTGCCGCGGCATTGGAAGTAGGCATTCTAGATGGATCGGGACTGTAGACTCGGGTGCTTGATCGATCGATCTAGAAAAAAGTTTATGTTATGACGCTTATGAGTAATCCTTTTTTTGCGCTCGCATGTTTCGCCTTGGGATTGGTTCTTCTGCAACTTATTGTCACTGGAAATAGATTCCTACAAGCTAGGCCAAAGGGTTCTGGAAGGAACTGTGTTATGGAAGCTGCTGGTCTTCATCAGTGTACCTCTAGACTGCATGCACACTGAAAGACTATGGACCCATCATTTTAAAAAAAAAAAAAAAAAGCTTTCTGTTCAGGTAGCCAGTCTGTGCGGCTTCGGACACTAGAATTGTTATTATAACGGGGAGATCATTATCACAGGCAGGCCAGAGGGAGCCCTACCCGAATACTCAACGTCCCCATCTCAAGGAAGTTAGGGCTATACTTCGTCCAACCTAAGCACATCAATATATTAGCAATACCTAGTAGAAGCCTACTATATAAACCCTACCCCAACGCCATTGCTAAATTCTCGAAAAAAAAAAAATCTCCAACGCGACCCGGCACAGAACCATATAGCCCTCAATCCAGCTGAGGGACCTGATATCGTGATACAAAAACAACACAACCTCCGACGTGACAATAGCCATGTCAACAAGCAACCAAAAAAGCAGGTAGAGAACAACAAGAACATCAGAAACAAAACTCGAACATATAAACCACATCATACCAGCCATGCATAGCAGGAGTCGGATTCCCGCCGACGCAAACCTATCCACCATCATCGCAACTTCCTAGCAAAGACCTCCAGTTATCTTACCTCTTACGGGACGGCCCAGTACGAACCGGCTTAGGCGTAGGCGTCCTCACCCCAGAACAACCAGATGCCCGGGACGACGATGCACGAGGAGTCGGCGTACCGGAGGCACTCCGGGCCCCCTCAACATCAAGCACCGCAAACGTATTCGCCTTCCCCGTATCAACCCTCATCTTCCGCGCACGAGGAGGAGGAGGAGGCGTAGGGCTCTCAGACACACGCTCCATCACCCTGGGCGGGGGCACATTCGACACGCGCCCCCTGAGCGGGAGGAGTTTCTGCAGGTGCGCGGCGTCGCGGTGGTCGTGGCGCTTCAGGTACGAGATGGGCCCGCCGCGGCCGGAGCCGTCGAAGTCGTAGCGCCGCTCGCTGGGGTCCGCCAGCCGCAGCGGCACCTGTGGGTTTTGGGGGTCGTACACCAGGTACAGGTGCGCTTCCAGGTCGAATTCCTCGCTGTGGCCCATGTACACTGTGATGTGCGGGTCGTCCGGGTTCAGGGTCTTGGTGAAGCCGGTGCCGGTGTATGTGAGGACCTGGGTCACGGGGTGGTCGCCCATGCGGATCCACACCATCGTCGAGCCCTTGAGTCTGCAGGCGTCGCGGCATACTTTTTCGATCCCCAGGATGCGCGCCTTGCTGTAGCCGCGGGTGTTCCACCAGAGGATCTGTGAGGGGTGGGGGGTGGGGTGTTATTGAATGGTATACTTATGT
>RHLP01000349.1:0-21318 GCA_003719405.1 Aspergillus incahuasiensis
AGGTAAATACATACTGTCTGCTTATCCACGTACATAAGGTGATATCCCACGCACAGGAACGGGATAATCCGCCAAAGACACTTATTCCTGATTGCCTTTGCCTGCTCGGGAGTCGGGCTTGTGACTTCGATTTTGGAAAAGAGTTTAAAGCTTTCGTCTGCGAACTGCGCTGGGACTTCGAGGCCGTTGTTGATCTCATGCTCGTCGGACCCGCTCGTGCTCCCACCGTGGGCTTCCATTGTCGCCTCGAGGGCGGATTTGTTAGTCTCGGCCGTTGCGCATGCAAAGTGTTTCTAGCAAGATGTCCTTGATAGCTGCCCGCGAAGAACTTGACTCTAGGAAATGTGTAGATTTCCCATGAGTCCAGACCCCAAGCTTGCTAAATACCTGCCAATAGCGGCCCGAGGAAACTGGGCATTGCGCCATTGTCCCTGCCGCTGTTATCTTCGTGGAGTATACCAGGAGCTGCATAATGCGAGTCAATCGGAAAAGGGCCGACATGAAAGCTTGGTTAAGGAAGCACTGAGGCGTAAGCATTGGCGGCGCAATGCGTAACGCAATGCGCAAAGCACACAAAGGCAGTATTCGCCATTACAGCGCGGTTACGCCGTAGATGCACCGTTGACGTGCTTGAAGTACCTCGCGACAGCGATCCCAACTCTCATGGGTTGAGGTGAGGGAATCCGATAAGCTGGGATGTCTCCCTCCAGCTGCTGTACTCATAGTTTTTGCTGCGCGGTAGGATTCACGTCCAGAAAGGCAGGTTTACTTGGCGGTCATGGCTGTGGATTCCACAACCAAGCCCTTCAGGGTCCTGATCGCTGGCGCAGGCATTGCCGGTCTAGCCACAGTGATTTCGTTATCCAGGGTCGCGCAGATTCCGGATCTCGATGTCCAGTTGTACGAGCAGGCTCCTGAGCTGCTGGAGATCGGGGTCAGCATTGCGCTGAGTCCGAATGTGAGGCAGGCCTTGTCTTGCAATGGACGAATACTGCGTATAAAGAGATCACACGGCTAACAAATCCACGACTGCAGGGAATGCGCACTCTGGAGAAGCTCGGCGTCCACAATGCCCTCGGGGACAATGTTGGGTTTCGGGGTCCAAGTGGCATTCCCCAGATATTTCGGTGAGTATCCAAGCCGGCGGGCCTAATACAGCACCTTTCAAAATATCTTCAACATACTAACTTTAGCCGAAGCCACTGGAAGACAAACCAGGTTGTTTCGGTCGACACCCCCCGAAATGTTCCCGACCCCCGCCACCAGACGACGCGATTCCACCGAGGCCATCTCCACGCCGCGCTGCTAGAGCATGTACCGCAAGAGGCAATCCACCTAGGCAAGAAGCTGGTGCACGTCAAAGCAGACGAAACTGGTGTAGGACTGTGTTTTGAAGACGGAACCACTGCGCATGGCGATCTTCTCATTGGGGCGGACGGGCTCAAGTCGGTGCGTTACCATTAGAACTAGTCGCGTCACTCATGCAGGAAATCTTGAAGCTGAAGCGGAAACTAACGTTTCCCGGGATGCTAGAAAGTCAGACAGTCGTTCATCCCAGACTATAAGCTGCGCTTTACGGGGAAGGTCTTCATGAGGTCTACTTTCGACGCATCGCTAGTCGTGGGGAAGATCCCTGATTTGCCGGAGGATTCGTTGCACTGGGTATACAGACCCTTTGCATGATCCTTGAGAATGAGGTTTTGAGTTGTTGGAATGTGCCGACTGAATTCCACTTTTCCAGTGGGGTCCCGAGGACAATTTCTTCGCCTCTCGACTTGGTGCGTTCTGATGCCAGCGGAGCACTGCTACTGCATACATTCGACGTTTGCTGACAATCCTCATCCTCAGGCAAAGGGCAATATACAACGGTCGGCGCATACAGCGACCCGCGCCCCTCCGATGAAGTCGAGGCAACAGCAGCTTGGGACGCACAAGGCGACGTGAACTTTCTGCGAGAGCGCTACAAGAACTGGCACCCATTAGTCCAAGCGCTAACGCAGGCAACGCACTATACGAAGCTATTTCCCAACTTTGCCGGCGATGCGATCACAACCTGGGTCTTCAAGGCCCGCGTTACGCTCGTAGGTGATGCAGCGCATGCGCATGGCGGCGCATTTGCGGCGGGAGGCTCGTTGGCGCTTGATGATGCGTTTGCTTTGGGACTTGCGTTTAAGCATATCTTGGGAAACGAGACAAAGATCACGAGTGGTGGAGTTCAAAAGGCATTGGGGTTGTATGAGAAGACGAGGAAGCCGCATACGCACCGCTTGTTGGAGGTTGTGCATGGGCAATTGAACGCTAAGAAGGCGGAGAAGGGCACGGAGCACGAGGAGAACGAGAAGCTTGTCTCGAGAATGAGAGGACGGGTTGATACCGCGTGGTTGAGCGAGCATGATGTTGAAGAGGCGTTTGGGGTGGCTGTTAGACAGGAGCTGGAGGAGGAGGCGCAGGCCTCTGCCCTGGACCGAAGTAAACTCTAGACTGATAGACCGAATAGCTGGTAGACTTCAATCCGTGACTTTCAACGATGTTGTCATTTCCGGAAAACCTATTTCTCAACATGAGCATGTGGAATGTAGTAGATAGTCCCGAGTGCTGGGCAGCATCTTGAGCCTATTTTGTAGACCTTATAAGGATACTGTCAGTAGACGAGCATGTAGCACGACCCTTCGCTCGCGGTATTGATGTCCAATTCATGCATTGTAAAGCAAGAACAGCAGTCAGCTGGGTCCCTTGACTTGCATCAGACCGGCATGGCGAAACTTTAGTTGGAGCCAAAGGGATGATACCATATGACCTAAATGATGCGCCAGTCAGGCTAAGCTTCTTTAGAGGTCGAGGCGCCCACCTGCACCAGCAGCCTGCAGATAAGAGAGCGAGGAATAGTGTGCCCGAATGACGGCATAGCCCCTAATACTGTAAACAGGCTAATCTCCAAGGCGTGAGGTAAACATTCTGCATGAATCGAGAGTCTATAAATTGCTCAGAAACAGCTGGAAAAGGAGGTGTTCAGATCGTCGACGGGTTCAAATAGAAGCTTATTCAAACGGGTGGTGACGTGCTGGCGCGCTTGGAGCTTCATGATCGTGCTCGTTGTCTTTCGCTAGCAGACATATTTCGAGGGAACGCAGTTTATCCTGTGGCTCAATGTCCTACCGGAGAAGTACTCGGTCGCGCTGGTGAGCGACATGCCAACGATACCGAATGGGGCTGCGGCGGTGGAAGCGCTGATGATGTGCTACTATTCCGACCTGCGCGGGTCGCGGATCGAGTGGATTATCCCTTTAGGCATGCTGCGCATATTTGCTCACCTCGTGCTCGCGATTTGGAATATGCCCGACGGGCTAAAGTTCTCTGCGTACACCTCAGTTGGGTGGCCGCATGGATCTATATCCGTGCTGGTTGCTTGCACAGCAGAGGGGCTGGCTGACAACCTGAAGGTGAGGGCTGTGGCACTGGCGGCCTACATCACTATCGGCGAGATTTGTAGTCTTGCTTTACCGCTTGTCGCGTGGCCCGTAAGTAGAGCACCCGGCTTCAGGGGAGGACTTATGTGGGTGAGTTTGTTCCTGTTCGCGTTTGCGTGCATTTTCTGGGTGTTGATTAGCATCTGACTCGCAACTGCAAGCTCTAATTCTGAGTGTGTTGTATTTCTTGAATGTGGCCACAGCCCAGGTCGCGCAGCGGAAGGAGACTAGGAGATCATTCGATGCGACAAAAGGAGGGGAACCAGAAAATGAACGATCAGATTCCTACGCAGCGGCGGCTCGACAAGACGCCCCAGAGATGTAAACTGGGACATAACGCCAGAACTCCCCCAAATCCGTCCGTTACGGGACCTGTAATTGAAGCGAGGATGTTTGAAGAGGACAGGAAGCCTCATTGACTCGAAAACAGTACCAGCCAGTTTTCTTTTTTGTGTCCGACGGAAAGAAGCGTGGTCCCATTAATGATTACCATCGTAAGAATGCTAGTCAACGAAGCAAGAAAGCGTCGAAATCGAAGTTTTCTGGAATCCCTGGGTAGCCGTATGGCCGCTAGTCTTGTCAGTTCGCGGTCGCCATTCTATGTCTCTTGCTCATGGCGACTAGACAACTCAGTTTAACTTACTGGAAGCATTGCGAAGGAGTTGAAGTTCAGCATGTACAGATCAGCGAAGGGCACCCCGAATTCTGAATATTCGGTTGACACTGAAGCGTGGCTGAAGATGGAGTCGGCCTCACTGGCCGTCTCGTCGGAATCGGTGGAGTCAATGTGCTCGTCCAGAAAAGTAGTCGATTGCTTATGAGATGTGGCGATACTTTCTAGGTAGTCTTAAATCCACACCGCGTCGTCGCCGGCAGCGGGATGGACAGGGCTTGAATCTGTGACTGGAGTTGTTACTGGGATAGCAGCTGGGGTCAGATTGGCTCTTTCTGCATTGGAATCGTAAGTTAGTTGGAAAGAATGTTCATCGTCTAATCTGCTGCTAGGACGGTATCTCTGTGTACTTCTCTCACTCTCCGGATGTGCAATATCTGTGGCATCGGAAGCCTTTCTTTTAAGATCAATCTGCCCCATTACAGCTTCCCTAACCCCCTCATCCATTCCATCAAACAGTGCTTTCCAAGATCCCCTTTCCGCCTCCTCGGACTCCGCAAGGAAATGGATCCGGCCTTGCCCAATTGCAAGAGGCAAAAACGTCGAGAGCTCCCAGTCAACCAGCCCGGTCACGCTGCAATCATCGATCAGGACGTTAGGTCCGATGAGGTCGTAGTGCGGGATCAACAGCGGAACCTTTTTCTTCAACTCATCCAGCTCGTTAATGAGGACTTCGACTTGAGGACGGAACGGTGTGATTTCCTCTAACGGCGACGCAAGGATAGCTTCGAGGTGAAACCGGACGTGCTCCGCCACTGACTTCTCGCTCGTAGCCGCGACGAAGTCCTTGGAAAGTACCTGCCCAAGCGACCTGCTGACAGCGATTCGACCCCCAGCGCCTTTTCCCGCCGATCCGCGAGGCCATGTTGTGCCAGGAATTCGAGCGAGGGAGTATGCCGAACTTCCTGCACCGAGAAGCTCCTGATTCTTCAGAGCTATAATATGCGGCACGATGCTTTCTAAGACTTTTCTCGCGGTATTGAAGCTCTCCAGCTGCAACGATGCGATACGAAACTGCTGCTCGGTCTCTCGTCCGTCGGATAACGTCAGGAGAAGGTTGCGGCTGAACATGCGTTGGAGGGGAGGCTTGTCGATGCGATTGATGGTGCAGCCCAAGCGCTTTACAGTGAGACTCTTGGCCCATTTGACTTTCCCCATTCGATTTGATTCGCGGGGGTGTTCAAGAGCTTGGGGAGGTCTTTTTTGTCGGCAAGGGTTATGGACATGGTCGAAGTTGGCGGGGTTGGCGAACACAGGAGGAGGTAAAAAAATGTTCAAGCTGCGCTGGATTGAATCCAGGATGCCAGAGTATGAGTTAAAGAAGAAGTTAAGAGGCACATTCAAAAGTAGACGGGGAGTGCAGGAGACAAAAAGTAACACTGCTTGCCTTATTAGTTTGTGCCCAAAGTGCCGTTTGATGCGTGAGGACCATCTCAATTAATCAATAATCAGACGAAACGCACCGTATTTTGAAATATATCTTCTATCAGCACCTATCCGGCGCGAACAAAGCAACCAGATCGACTTTGTGGCGAATTGGGGGCTGGTTGACTGGATCGTGGGAGCAGGTGGCTTGGCTGTGCTTCTGTAGACATATCAGCGACCAGATAAATTCGAAGCAAAGGGTCACGCACAAGGAAGTGGGATCAGATAGGCCGTCGCCCACTTCATCAACACTATTGTGATTGATTAAAAAAGGTCTGCTGGGACTGAGCAATCATATTTGTACATAAGTCGAGAGGAAATGGTGCTTAGATGAAAAGTATATATATTCGACATCATCTCATATTTTCCGCCGACTCAAGCTCCATGCTCCCCAGCAAGAATACTAAACTGCCCTCCAGCGTCCGCAAGAATTAGCTTCTTCCCGTCAACATGCGCATTGCTGAGGATAGCCGGCTCGGCGATATCCTCATCGCTGGGCTGTCCTGTCTGGCGCGTTGCGTTGAATCCCCAGCTATATGCTTTCCCTTGCTGCGTGATGACAAAGGATTGATCCGTTCCGATCCCAAGTCCGACTGCATCCTGAACAGTTCCGATGACTGTAGGGACGGCGAGAATCCGTGGTCTGTCGTATTCGTCGTGAATGACATCGGATGAATGGAGTTTGGTGATATCAACTCCGAGAGCGCTATTATCGATGCGTCCCCAAGATAGACATTTTCCATCCTGCGTGACCGCAAGACTGTGATCCTTTCCACCTTGTATCGTGGCGATGCGCGAGAGTTTCCGGAAAGCCGGTGCCTTGGTCGGAAACGCCACGATCGCGTCGCCTTGACCTGCCTTTGCGGATACCGCCGTCTGCCCGAAATTATTGGAGCCCCATCCGTATACCCTGCCGGTGCGATGAACAGCAAAGGAGTGATATGACCCCGTTCCAATGTCGATAATGTTGGCGGGGAGAGCGCACTGCGCCGGTGTGAGGGAGTCGACAGGGTCGCCATGTACTCGTCGGAGACGCCCGAGTTGCCCTTGTTCGTTGCGGCCCCAGCCAAGCACCTTCCCGTCCGATGTCAAGGCCAAGACGTGTTGCGCGCCGGATGCTAGTTGCACGATATTCTCGAGTCCAGGAACGAGTACCGGTGTGAGCTGCTTTTTTACCGTAGCGTCGGAGGAGAATTGTTTGTTGCCACTACCGTCCTACTGCAAGTTAGCTCTTGTGCAAGTGTTCGCCCAAAGATGCGACTAAAGTGCTCACCGTAAATGCTCCCCACCCGTAAACCGACCCATCCACCGTCAGGGCGAACGTCGCGCTGTCTGTCCCGACCAATTGCTTGAAAGCAGTCCCAGCCGGGAAGTGCTTAGGATCAACAGGTAGCGGCGTTGCTTCTTTCAAGTTGAAATTCCCCTCATCAGAGTCATCAGAGTCGCTGTCGTCATCGTCCGCATCGCGCGTCTTGACCTCATCCGGATCTTGTGTTGTGTCCCTGCCCAACGCGCCATCGTCGTTCACTCCCCAGGTCAGAATCTTGTTATCATGCGTCAGCGCCGCAGTGTGCATGCCTCCAACAGCCAGATGTACGACTCCGACAGTGTCCGCCGGTAGCTTCGGATTGAGAACGGGTCGCGGGATCTCGGTCTTTTTCGTCGCGTCGCCCAAGCCTAGCTCGCCGGCGCAGTTTGTTCCGAAGACGTAGACATCTAATCGCTTCGTTGGGACGGATCGTTCGTTCAATGGTAGTGCTGTGGTTGTGTTAGTTGGGAGGCAAAACTGCAAGGAGAGAGCTCACGCACGTTGTGTTCGCGGAGCGTCGCCCATTTGCTTCTTCGGTCGGCCGCGGCCTCGTTTGGCGGGGTCTTTTGCGGCAGGCTTTGCGACGCGATTGCGAGCTGCAGGAGCCTTTTTTTGCGCCATAATGGGATATTTGAGGAGATTGGAGGATCTAAGAAAGTGTGTTGCGGCGGAGAACGTTGAGTTGAAACTTGAAAGTGAGGCCAAATCCCGTGACAGGCCGGCTTGTTTTGACATTTCTGGATTGGGTCTAGACTGGCGAGGGGCTCGAGATACGGATGCCAAGACCCTTCTGGCCACGGCCTCCATGATCAACGGGCCCACAGAGAGTGGCAGGAGCTGGTGGGTCGTGTCGATAGGCGGGGATCATGCGGTCTACTCGCACGATGTCAGTTCCCCTTCCCCCCGCCATTTCCCACATTGCTTAACCTCCCACTCTGTTCCGGTATTTCCATTTCACTATAGAAGCATCCATTGCTACTCCCTGTGAACCCATACCCCGAAAATTCACAGGCTTCTTCCGTTCCCTCTGCGCTTTCGTCTTCATCGAGTCACTTGTCGTCGGGACCCTTTGCACGAGAGATTGAACAGTCCACTCGAGGTTCTTCAAAGCCCTCCAGCTCCTACCTAGTGCGGTCTTCCTGCTTTGAAAGACCCCAACGAACCCATTGTGGGGTGCCTGGGTTGTTTTGCGCTGATATCAGACTACGGTGACCCGCGTATTCGTGATGTCTGTACAGGTGAAGAGGGCAATCCGGCAGGCATATGTCCGGAATGCCATGCTATGGGGAGATGGACATCATTCTTGTATTCTCCCTATTGATTAGGAGCTTGATGAGTGCCGCGGCACCTAGCAGTTGTTTCTTTTCGGAATAAGACTCCGCCTCGAGAAAGCTTCTGGCTTGCAATTATGCCATATGACTACTCACTGGACGTTCAATCCGAGCCATTCGATGATTTGCAGTCCCACGGATCAGAATGAATCATCGAGGACTCACTCTAGGGCTAGATATCCTACCGATGCCCAGCTCTCGGTGCGAACTCCATCATCTTTCAATCCAAGTACCATCCTATTCCCGATCAAGGTCTGAATTCAGCAAGAACCCACTTACAGAGCAGCAGAGATCATTGGAGTCACATTGACTTTGGCCATGTCCGACGCCATCCTCCTCCCTATGTGGCCTACCGAAGTCAGCTACGCATCCCCCGTCCTGGCAACCTCATCGACCAGGAACGAATCAACCTGGAGTCCAACTCGTCACCGAAGAAAACGCCGATCCACCATTAGCCCCGCGCCAAGCATAAAGACCGATGGCTTCAAAGACGAAGACCTCCGCGCCGGGGGACCCTGCCTCTACAATCCGCCATGCCAAAGCATCCCGTTGCGTTCTACGCACCCTTTATATAAAGAGCTATGCATGTCGACGATATGCTACGACAAAATCTACCAGCTCGGAGAACAAAACAAGGTGGTTATCAGGGCCCTCTCATTCGTGAATCGCAAACCGCTCCACGGCACCGGCCCCGACAGCAAAGAGATCCTCACGGCACTCATCACAATGCACCGCGCGGACCCAAGAGCCAGAAGTTGGGCAGTATTTGCGCGCACGGTCTGGGAGTTCTTTACCAACAGCTCTTATCTAGACCTAAGCCAGTGCCAGTTCGTTGTCGAGATAGTCGACGAGCGGTTTGATAATGAATACCCCTCAATTTTCCCCTGCGAGCCGCGGGACGATATATATCCAATCTGGGAAGAGGTTTGCTCTCAGATACTGACAATGATAGGAGAGAAGGGCGGTATCAACGCCATCGGCTGCCACCGCGTCGGCAACGCACCAGATGCGGAATCTTGTAAGCCGCATATCCTAGTTTCCGTCTCGAGGGACTACAATCGCGACTGGGACGTGGTACGCGAGGCCATACTAGTCGTACTGGCGGAGTTAAAGCTGTATAGCATTGGCGTGATCATTCGAGAGGAGCGCCCAGTGCCGCAGCTATCCGACCAGGCACAGCACCCCAATGCCGAGCCGCTAGAGTGGACTCCGACGGCACCCGTCGGGTCGAGTATCGGGCTGTCCAGGTCAACAGACAGACAAGGAACGCTAGGCGGCTTTATCCAGCTCAAAGACCCGCATTCAGAAGACATCGTCGAGCTCGGCCTGACTTGCTTCCACGCGCTGGCGGCGAGCGAGGCCCAGATGGCCGAGGCCGACAAAAGGGGTCGGGTGGACACTAGCACGAACAACGACTCAGACGGCAGTATACTTTTGTGGTCCTGGGAAGACATCCTGGAAGGAGTTGGCGACGGACAGATCAGCGGGAACTCGGGCATGCCATTCGTGGCTTTGCCTGTGATGGTGGACTCGCCTAGCCACAGCGACGTCCAGCGGCAAATCGACGCCATTGGCAATATGATAGCAATGTACGAACGCGACCCGCGGTATTCAATAAAGCTCAAAAAGGCTTTAGATCCCCACTTCCGCATATGGGTCGCACTCCACTCCCAGATCTTGGTTTTGGAGAATGTGAAGCGTCGAATGATCGATTATCTTGATAGCCACGGCAACATGCTCGGGACGGTGTATTCGTACTCTACAGGAACCCGCCGCGCTCACTGTCCCTCTACAGGTAGTCCGAGTCGTTTCCCGGCGGCATTGGACTGGGCGCTTGTGGAACCGGCGTTCGGGCGGAATCTAGGGAGAAATGAGCTTATTCCGCATCTCACCCACGATGTCCAAGACGTCGAGTCTGATAATCTTGACTTTCTCCCGCGTGAACGTAACACCGACAGCTTGAGGGGTATGCTCGTCTCCAAGATTGGGCGCTCGACAGGACATACTGAGGGTATATACAATGGCCTGAAGACAGCGATGGTTACGCGTAACTATGACGAAGATGGACGGTGCACTGAGACCGTCTCCATGGAGCATACCATTGTGTATAATCGCCCGGACGGCAACGGCTCGTATGCGAAGGGTGACAACGGCGCATTGGTGCTATTACCCGATGGGCTTGTGGTCGGTATGTTGATTGGAGGTCAGGGTAACGGGGATGTTGCGTATTTTTCGCATATCCATGATATCGTGGATGATATTTGTCGAAAGACGGGCATTGAAGATGTCAGGTTGAAGAGGTAGGGTGGTGCTAAGTGTGTTGAGAACATGGAGCCGTTGTCTGGCTGGACTCGCGCAACGAAAGGCCTCTTTTGCATTTGGGCTCAGCCTGACCTTGGAAATATACAACAACAAAAATCGCATTGTGTCGGGAGAGATAAACAGCAGAGTCAGCACCGGAGATTTGATCCCGTGAAATTCCATAACCGCGGAATCCCCCATTCCCTCAATAGCACTTCGTGCTCGAGATCTGACTAGCACCTCGGACCTTGTCGACAAATGCCTCAACATCCTTCAAGAACGCCTCTGGCTGCTCCAAGCTCCCAAAATGCCCACCTTCTTCATGCCGTCTGTACTGGACCAAGTTCGGATAAATCTCGCGCGCCCACGCCTCGGGGACTAGGGCAAGGTCATACGGAAACATTGAGTACCCCAGGGGCTTCGTCTTGGTGATCGGATGCGGGATTCCAGCCATGAGCTTCTTCACTAGAGACGCATGGTACAGGCTCCGCGGGAAGGTGCCCGTAAACCAGTATAGCGTCGCCGTGGCGAGGATCGTATCGAGGGAGAGCGGGTGCCGCGGGTCGACCCATTCGCGGTGCTTTTCGCCGATCCTGTGCGCTGGATGTTAGCATATCTCGCGGGTGTTATTGTTGAGTGGGCGGTTGAAGCTGGGGAAGACTTACCAGCCTAGCAATGCCAGCGGGTTGGTCGATATGACGAGCCCGATCGTCGACGGCCGTGTTGCGTGCTCGAGGGCGTACGCGAAGCCTGTTTGCTGCCAGGCCTCGCTTCGCTTAATGTGCTCTGCCTCAGTTGGTGTTAAGGCGTTCGCTACATCGGCCGAGGGAATTTCGCCGGGATTTAGATTCAGCATGTTCACTGGTAACCGTTAGCTGTGGCTCGTCTTCCGTGCGTGCTTTCGAGATGGAGAGAGAGTACGGACCATGCAGCGCCTTACATCTCTCATACGCAACACTCATCATCCGCCCCAACATACTCCCCAAATCTCCACCCTGAACCACATACGCATCACCACACCCAAGCTCGACCATGAGCTGATTCAGGATCCGCGCTGCGCGCTCCAGTGTCATCTCAAGGTGAAGATTATTCTCGCTCTCGCCGCCCGACAAGCCATAGTCCGGCAACGAGGGGACAATGACATGGTACGGAAGCGTCTCGGGGGTATACCTGTGCGCAAGTAACTGCATCATGGGCAGGAACTCCATGAACGACGCCGGGTATCCATGAAGGAAGAGGACAGGGATCGCATCGTCGCGCCTCGAGAAGAGCGCCGCGAAGTGCATGGACACCGACCCGGCTTCAGCTTCTGGGTCTTGCACACGGATTTTGAAGTTGGGGAAGTTGTTGATGTGGGCTTCGTGCGTGCGCCAGTTGAAGCTTGAGAGCCAGGTTTCCTTTGCGTCGGCCAGCCACGAGCGGGAGATTCCAAAGCGTCCGTCGTCGGTGTTCTGGTTCCAGTGTGTTGATGGCCCGATCTTCGAGAGCTTGAGCAGGTCCAGGAACTTGGTGATCTCTGAGTCGGGGACGTGCAGCGTGAATGGCTCGGGCTTGCCTGGGGTGTTGGGCGGGAGGGTGCCGAATTGGTGCGCCATGGTGTCCAGCAAGAAAGCGTAGAGGATCAAGAGCACAAAGAGTTTGTCTGAGAGAGAAGAGAAGAGTTGAAAGAGGCTTAGTCTACTCAATAAATGCCAGCCAGACATTTGATGGTTTTTTGTACATGGAATTAGGGCTTACTCCATGACTCATGATGTCAGCCTTCCACGCCCTAGAATCTGACAGGCCACTCGCGAATGTTCTCGATATTCCGCGAAGCTACGAACCCGGACTAGGAATGATCCAGAGAGAAAATGGAGGCATGCTTGCTTTTGGATGTACAGTTGATATGGGTGCGAGACAGCAGCCGACAGAGGGCCGCCCGGAGTTATTCGCTTTGAATAGGGTGCAAGTAAGTCATTTTAGTCGATATGACTGTGCATATTAACTTAAAAAGGTGAGATAATTCGCCATTTATCTTCAGTAGGTGCAAGGCAAGCCTCGTATCCTCGTCCAGGTGCAGATGTAGGCGACTGCTTACGTGGTACGAACTTCCCCCGCCCCCTCTTTATCAGTTTTCCAGCGCCTTCAACCTCCTCATCTCATCCCAAAGCCATTCCTGCAACGTCAGACCCGTTCACCACACAAAAGAGCGTAACATGGACCCTTTCCCGCCTCAGAGCAATCGACGCCTGCCTCTCCGCCTACGAGGAGCAGCCGAAGTCGCCCCAGCTCGACGGCGCCAACGTTCTCGGCGCCAATCCCAATCCAGCAAAAAGATGGGAATAGCGTACTATCCGTATTTCAGAAGCTACTTGATCGCTGTTCCACGGATGCAATCGCTAGAGCTCACGTCCAAGAGTATCTGCGAGTGTCTGCCGCACGTGCAGGTGTTGGAGGCGGTACTTACGGCGTGTCGGGCGCCGTCTCAGGGCGTGCCTTTTGCTGTGCGCATGCGGTTGGATAGGGATGATGAGGAGAAAATGGAGTTCGCAACATCCACCGAGGAAGAAACCTATAACTTCCCGAAGGGGGTATGGGACAGTCTACAAGCGCATCGGGGCGCCTTAGGGAAGCGGCTACATGCTGCCAATATGGACGTGCAGATGTGCGTAATAGTCTCCCCGGCGGCATCGATCAGTCAGACTTGACCATATTATCAGTCAACGCATTGTGTTGGTTGATTGAGATCTAGCTACTTAACCCGCTATTCCTCCGCTACCTAGTGTGATGATCGAAATCGAGTGGGCGGGCAAGGGAAACCCTCCTGCCCGCCCCTCACGGGCCCTGGTCGAGGCTGTGACGAGCCAGGATGAGCCCCGTCTCCGCGAGATCCTGGACTGCGCCGGGCCCGGGCTTGGTGTGTATGCTCTTGTGGTCGCTTGCACGATGGCGAGCCCCGCGTTCCGGGATATCATTGTGGAGGCCTTCATTGAGGAACGAAGCAAGCTGCATTCTCTTATTCTGGATGCGCTGCCGTTGGAGAATGCCAACGTCTGCTTGATAAGGGGGTGTCGAACGTGTCCCAGTTCCCGCAGATCCAGATAGATGGGTTCAGCGCACAGGCGTTCGAGCGGAGCAAGGGCGAGTCGGTGTATGACTCCCGGAAGGTTTTGCTACAGGTCATGGATTGATTGTGAGTGCTGGGTTCCGCGACGTGAATGCGGCAGATGAGAGGGGGTATACAGCGCTCATGCACCTAGAAGAGGAGAGCGGGTTTGGGGAGAAGGCAGACGCTGTACTTCTCCTGCAGAGGGCAACCTGACTGGTGGAGCGGGGGCGCGGATTTAGATCGGCGGCGAGCATCTGTGCCCGCGATGCATTATGTAGCGCATGCCGTCGGAGATGCGATTCTTGATCAGACGATGACGAGCTCTCGCGCATGGATGCACAATGCACGAAGCTGCTGGAGAGAATCTTCCTCGACGACACACGCGATCACTATAACTGCCCTTGCGCGGCTGGTGGATGCTCGGCGCTGACTCGGCTGCTGGAGGGCCTGTTCAAACGGGCCAGGGGCCTCGCCGTGGATCAGCAGGCGGAATACGGAGGGGGCGCTCTTTCGATGCTCCTCCAATTCATTGCGGGAAGCATGGCGGGTGATGCTGACTCGCAGCAGAAATTCCACGATCGCATCGCGTCGACTGTTCTGCGCTACGTGTGCTACTGCAGCGCGAACGGCACGCATACCTGCTTCCATGATGTTGAAGTTGATGCTGGGGTCGTTGGAGAGATAGCAGCAGTGGCGGCGGATCGCATCGCCGAGCACGAGGGCGTAGGTGCAGAGGCTATGCGGAGATATATCAAGGGTAAATTGACGTTGGAGGACCCTCTGGAGAAGGCCTTGTGCGGAGCCGGATAGAAAGGGGGGGAGGAAGGGGGGGTCCGGGTCTGAGGAAGAGAACTAGGTGAAGTTGGGATCACGAAGGCAAATAGGACTATGATGTCCGCGGTAGTGTGCCTTCTCTGAGCTGAGCCAGTAAACCTGGTATAGTAAGCTGACTGAGAACACAGATATTTCCAAGGGTGAGTCTGTACCAAGATCGTTACTTTGAACGGTAGCTAGCCTTGTGTACAAATGGAACTTTGAGGCCATTCCCATTCCAGATCGTTCGGCAAAACACGGATCCAGTAAGTGCTGAGACTGCTTTGGGGTCCAACTTCCCAATACATATCCAGGGGAAAGCAGCCTCAGCATGCGCTGCCTAGGTAGGGCCCTAGAGGCTCAGACGCGTCAGATTGGGTGGCTTGCCAAGTATCATATGTAGTGTAACGCCTTGACCATGTCACCGCGAGGAACTTGGGCAACCTGCATGCCCTGTCACATCCATTTGTTTCTTTGGTAGGTATCTGTATGGCCAGCATAATTGAGCTTCAGCAAACCACCGCCTCCAGGGGGTAATTAGAATCAAGGTACGAGCCCAGCGGTACTGTGTACTTGTGTACTCCTATGGAGGGAATAGAATGGGGACATGTCCATCGTTGAAGCGCAGCTAGACGGAAAAAGCAAAGCCTAACCCCAGACCAGACCAAGCTGCAGTCTCAGTCTCACCTGCAGCAGACCCACAGACTATCTGATGCCGTGTCACATTTGCCCCCAGCCCGGTGCATCCGGGCGACTCAGCAGAGCCCCAGCATGCAGGCCCCTGTCGCTGTCACCGCTGCGCCCAATGCTGCTTCCCGGTCACGGCCTGCCGCAATTTTGGGTGTCTTGGAGGAGGGAGCAGGAGAGGCAGCCCCTGAAATAATTCTGGGTGAAAGGCTCATAAATGGCAGGACTCTTCACAGCCCGTCCTTCTTACTCTTGTCAACTGCTCTACTTTGTCCACCTCCACCATCTCCAACTGCACCATGAAGTTCTCAACCGTTGCTCTCCCTCTGCTCGGCCTGCTCGCCTCTAGCGCTGTTGCCGTCAAGATCGTACGTTGTCCTTGGGCCCTTCAATGGTTTATCGTTGTGCTAACCAAGCCCTTTCTTCCTGCGCAACAGGAAACCACCAGCGAGGACGGCGACGTCTCAACCGTGACCGTGCCCTTTGGCGAATGCCGCAACTTTGCTGCTCCGTACGCCTCATTCCAAGCCTCCCCCTCCCACCTGCACCCAAAGGGCCTCGCTCAAACCATGTATACCCACGCCCGTTGCTAACACCCCGTTTCGCCCACAGCGCTGTGGAAGCGCAGACCTTCGCCCAGCCTGAAGAGGACGGGAGCAAGTACTACCTCTGCATCTTCTTTGAGTACGTCCACCTACTCCCTCCTTGGATATGGATATACTAGGCTGCCAACAAGGGACAATTGCTAACCGACGTGTACCTACCTTAGTGGATCCGACTGCCGCGGCTTTAACATCGGCCATGCTTCCGAGGGCAGCAACGCGTGGCCGGAGCTGGAGGGGGATGCGTACTCGGCGCACTGCTTGAAATAGATACTGGCGCGACAGGGTAAAGTCGAGCTGCAGGATCATGAGAGAGAGGTGCTATTGGCGTCTCGGGGTCCGGTCCTCTGCTCTGCTCACGGTTGTGTGCTTGCTGGGCGTGGTAAGGCAATAGCGGTTTACATGGCACTGAAGTTAGCTTGATTGGCGCGGCAAATGCTGCCATGTGCAGTGGATGTGAGGGTGCCCTTGCTTTCCGGAAATGTACCGTCGTCCAGAGGGAGAGCTAGCGCCAGGCGTCCATAGTGCTAGTTGTAGTCTTCATCTCAGTCTCCATGCCTTTCCTGTTCTCCGCGTACTTCCCGGCCATGCTATTCAAGCTGCGTGGCTTCCGTATGCGGTACGGAGTATCTTGACAGGAGCCTGGGGCTGGGTAGCCTATTGGTTGATTGACGCACTATGAAGCAATAATAGCTTGCGTTTCTTCATGCAAGAGCTAGAGTAAAGGCAGATCACACTCCATCCCAAAGAAGTTGATGCTAGAAGCTGCAGATGCCTAGGGTAAGTGTTGCCCTAGACCTGGCTTCTCAAAGTTAAACAGAACGCCTGCTGTCCCTGCCCCGTTGGTTCTCTTTTTACCTCTCAAAACACCGCTCTGACCTTCGGCCATATTCCCACTGAGCTTGGCCACCTGGGACCTGGATCCGACGCCCCCGCTACCGTCG
The DNA here is from genome assembly GCA_003719405.1 of Aspergillus incahuasiensis. NCBI lineage: Eukaryota > Fungi > Ascomycota > Eurotiomycetes > Eurotiales > Aspergillaceae > Aspergillus > Aspergillus incahuasiensis. Next base: position 16,641 of record RHLP01000349.1, read on the forward strand.
AAACAGTCGCATGATACCCGCCAACTATCCCTTTTCCAGCCCTCCACGCCACTGTCAGGAGATAAGCCCCCAGGCCTAAAAGATTAACCCAAACACCAATCCGACCCAAGACAGCACATTGGGCGGGACAATCTCAAACAGCTACGTTATGTCCATCTCGTGCTCATCCTCTATTTCCTCGATATAATCCAGTTCCTGCTTGAGCTATGTCGACCGCGAAACCAACGCGCCGTCGCCGTCTGCTATGGGAACCTTCGTCTGTGCCTTGGAATTGCTGTACGCGTCTAGGCACATCATGGCCGTGAGCCCACCCGTAAACACCGTTGCGAATGGGAGCATTAGGACCCGTTGGTGCACCTGGTACAACCACCCAGTAGGCGCCTGCCAGCACTCAACGCGTACAAGCGGCGGGGCGGGAACATCGGGAGGCTGCTGTCGGGGAATGCGCGAGAGGGGTTTTGTCTGAGGTAATGCAATGTAGAGTCGCGCAAGAGGGAAGGTCAAGAGCGACGTTGATGCGGTTGTTTGGAAGACTGCTGTGCTGGAGACGAAGGTGTTGGGGGCTGTGAAGATCAAGGATGTGCCTTATACCTCGCTAGGAGCTAGGGAAAGCAAAATCAGTTAGGGCTTTGTCGCTACGTGGGCGATAGACCACCTAGCCCGAATCCTGCTCCATGTTTAGGTGCCTAGCTAGGTAGTTTACCCTATGATATGAAGTCTCATCGAATAAGGTATTAGGACATTCGTTGGGCTCGGTCGATAGTGATTACGCCGGGCTGTCTTGCGATTGTTCGTCAGGGAGGAAAATCACTGATACCCGTGACGTGTATGCTGAGAAATATATATCCCACCATGATGCCACGTAATTATTACAATGGTTAATTCCAACATTGAGCAGCGCGCGAGCAAAGACAAATACCAAAGTCAATTTACTGACAAGAAACCAAGACCTCTACATAGGATCGTAGAGCGCAGCCTCCAGTCCTCAAAGCTCGCAGTCCTAACACTGCACTTGCGCCTCCCGGCGCCGAGATCGGCCACTAAGCCTGAAATTCTATCAAGACATGATAGAGTACGATTAGAATCAAAGATAGATCTAGATAAAGTGTCTCGGCCCCGCCGCCGGAAACAGAAAGCCCGAGAGACAGGCGTGGTCTCGAAAATTGGCTGAAAAGTGAAGAAGTCCCGCTGGGGTACCTACGGAGTAGACAAGCTAAAAAATTGGCTTCGACGCCACTGCCTCTAGAGAGCTCCACCTACAGCCCTACCCTGCTTCGGTCCATATTGGGAATGGAACCAGGCTATGGCTTGAACACAAAGTGGAACTTGCTCAGAGCCCGTAGAGTTGTAGTCTACCTACTCGGCACATTGCCATAGCTACCCTATGGAAGTAGGTAGGTAGCGGCAGTAGTAACTAGTCATCCTGACCTTGATCCTTGGAACGATACCCTAGGTAGTCGTAGATAGCTCACTGTGCCTAGATCCAGGTCGGAGGCCGTTCATACCCACTCTCGAGCTAACGAATTATTGAGACTCGCATGTCTCGGCCTGATAATAGTGGGATCTATCCGGGGGTCGATTTTTATCCCGATTGCCCGGGCCCAAGGTAGGGAGGGGCACTGCAGGGTAAGAAGAAGTTAAACCATCCGGGGTTTTAGGTCAGCGGGTACTGACCGGTACCCAGAGGAAGTCAAGATGGAAAGTAATCGATTCATCAGGCTGGATGATTTGGGCCTGGTAGCCCAATCAATGCACAGAGAACAACCTTTGGAAATACAAAGATAGAAGAACGCACCGCTCCGGCTCAGTAATGCAATGAAAACCCGTGAGAAATAACTTGGAGCAAAGAATGACCAAAGAGCCCTAAAAACCACCGCAGCTCATAACCTCGCCTTCGCCTGCGCCTGCTCCTCTCCCGTCGTCACCCTCCCCTGCCCCTGCACCACCACACTCGCCAAATTCCCCTTAACCCGGCGCATAAACGCCTCCATCCTGCGCGGCTCATAGTACTTCGAATCAAAACCCATTGACAGCGTAACCCTTCCCCAAAGCGAGAACATCCCCGTCCACGCACTGGGGTTGATCTGCCGCCCCGTATGCACAAAGTCGTGCGTTGTGATCTGCGGCTTAGCGCGATCAACACCCTTACCATCAGCAGCCCCAATCCCAAACACCCGCTGCAGCGGCAGCGCCCCCTGCGGACTAAACCCAGGCGCCTGCGGGCCCGGAACAGGCTCGCCCTCGCCCTCCAGCGCGGCAATAGCCCTGTCCGCCGTGAACGCAAGCGTGGAGATATAATGCGGCGACGCCAAGTGCGGCGCAAGCCGGGCTCGAATTTCGCGCGCGAGAAGCAAAACCGTGTCGTGTGTTGCAGTGCCCTGCGCAAACCATTCCCGGCTGAACGGGACCCAGAGGTACACGACGTCCGCGGAATTGGGGACTCTGTGCCTGCTGTGCTTGTTCGCGTTGTCTGTGTCCGTGCGCACCCAGCGCCGCGCATTGCGCGTCATGCCGAGCAGCGCGCCTGTTTCTGTCCCGCGCCCGTACGTCTGCTGCACGGCGAGGACGGTCGCGGCGGCGGCGGCGAACGTGATGCTGAGGTTCTGCAAGGCGAGGGCAGCGAGCAGCGCGCGCGATTCGGGCTGTGTGTATTGCAGCCGGATGCAGTGCGTTTCGTGGGGGCGCGATGCGGCGTCGTGTTCGGGGGACATGGCGATGGAGTGCGGCATCTAATTGAATCGAATGGATTAGCGAGGGTTTCCTGCAAAGAACAGAAGACGGGGTCTGGATTGGATGGTAGAAGGAGGGGGGGGTGTACCTTCTCAGCATACAGCTCCGCCTGCGCCAGAGCCCCGCGGAGAGCCAGCTCCTTGTCCGCCCTGCTCGGGCGGTACTGCTCTTCGTACGGCGTCGCGGGCGTAAGCGGCAGGCGGGCCTGGAGACCCGCGTAGTCGAGCTCGTGCACACTTAGCTCCCGGTCCCCGGGAATCTTTGTGACCGTGGCGAAGAGGTGGTTGAAGAACTTCACAACGCTGTAGATGTCCGCGAGGACGTGGCTGAAGTTCCACACGAGGCAGTGCCTGTCCGGGTGGGCTGGGTCCGCCGCGCCCGCTGTGACAAGGTAGAGCATGTTGCGCTTCCCCATTGTTGGTAGGCGGCGGCTGTATGTCATGCGCGCGACATCTTGCGCGGTCTGGGTTGTGACAACGCGGAATGTCTCGCCCAACCAGGCTTCTGCGTCTGCTGGTGTGCGCAGCGGCTCGAAGAGGAGTTTCTGCGGCAGTTCGGTGCCTGTGGAGATCTGGATGGCGATCTCGGGGTGTGTTGCGTGGCAGGAGAGCCAGGCGTTGCGCACGCGCTGGATGACTTCGGCGGTGCAGAAGGTCGTGCTGAAGGGGACTTCGGCGGTGAGCTCGGTGTGTCCATCGCGGACGTTCTGGTTGTAGCTCACGCCCGACTCGGAGTCGAAGCAGTTCCGGGTCCAGCTGTGGCCTGATTGGCGCCAGGTGCTGGGTGTTTTGGCGGATTCGCTGGAGGGGGATTTGGGGGGTTGGTGCTGGATTGGGGGCGCCATTGTGTGTAGGATGTGTAAGGAATGACTAGGGTAGGATGTGTTTGTTCGACAAAGAGTCGAGGATCTCAAAGTCAAAGAATGCCACTGTCAGGCTTCAAGTCAAACAAGGGATGCGATCAGACAGCTTGACCTGGCCAGCTCATCCCTGGCAGCGATCGACAGGCTTTACAGAGACATTTGGTTGCGTGGACCCGGTGGTGGAGTCGGAGGCGTGTTTGAGAATATTAAATTATGGATCTACGCCACCAGACAGGGGGCGGCGATAGTCTGGCGCGCTATTTGCTGGTTAAGGCGCCGATCATTTGCTTGTCCAATGCCTAATTGCTAGGGGTTGTTCAGTCATGCCTTCTCAGATGCTATCCGTATGTTCATGTCAACACCAAGAACCCTCACAATGGCGACCATCATCCAGAAGCAGCAGCCTCACGAGACTCCAAAGCCAGCCCCAGCCTCAGAATGGACGCTGGTCCCCGGAAACCGGCTTGAGCGCCCTCTGCGCGGCGCAGAGCTGCTAGTCCGCTCCTCAGAGCACTACTGCGATGGCAACGTGAGCCACCCCCCTAGTCTTCCCAACAGCCCCCATCCTAACCACAATCACTACAGTTCAACCTCACAGCCAAAGCCACCATCTCATCCTCCCTAACGGACGCACAACTCCTCCGCCGCCACCACGCAGCCTGGTACCGCACCCGACTCCTCCACCCCGTCATCGGCGTCGAGTTCCCGACGCTGTCGACAGCCTCGTACGAGCTGCACAGCACGCCCGCGCAAGCCCACACCTGGGCCGCGCAGACATGCACCGCCGAACAAAACACCACAGTCCACGACGTCTACCTCGCGCGCGCCCGCGCCAAAATGCCCGCTACCGCCCGCGCCTCCATGACGCTTGTCCTCGGCCCAGCGCGCGGCCCGCGCGGCTGCGTGCTGCATATCTCGCATACCCTTATTAATGCGGACTACTTTCTCATTGTGCAGGAGTTCATCGCGCAGCTCGGGAGGGTTGAGAATGAGCAAGGTGTGGTGGGCGTGTTCTCGCAGACCGAGACAGAGACACCACAAGTCATCACCCCCCGCCTCCCCCAATCCCTCACCCACGCCTACCAC
>RHLP01000035.1:0-119000 GCA_003719405.1 Aspergillus incahuasiensis
CCCCATGAATCCACTATCCAAAACAGACGAGACGAAAACAAAACTCACCAAATAAACCTGATAAAACCTCATCCTGACCCCCTCACTGAAATCAAACACCACCCGCCCCGCCCACTGCACCTCAACCGGCTCTCCGTCGGGATTACCCTTAAGAACATACTCGACCGTCCCATAGAGCATGAGCTCGTCCTCGCCGCCAAAGAACACCTTTGTTGGCGTATGCTTGCGCGACGCAACGTGTGTCCAGAGGCCGTGGCGGAGGGTGCGGATCTCTGTCGGCTTGTTAGTGTGATTTGGTTTGGTTTGGTCTAGGTACTGGGGCTGGTGAGGTAGGTAGAGTAGGGGAGGAGGCGGGGGGGATTGGGGTGCTCCGTACCGTCAGCGCCTTGGGCGGTCTTGGGCCCCATGATCAGGGTCGCGTCGGGTGTGAATGAAGCGACATAGGCGTCGTGCTGGGCCTCGGTATCGCTGATGCCATAGAAGGTCTCCATGAAGGAGATCATCTCGGCGGCCTTTGCGGGGGAGAGGGGCGACGAGGAGGATATGTTGTAGGACATTTGGGCGGCTTAATTCAGTTTGTGCTGGGCTTTGTTTGTCGTTATTCAATTCAAGACAAGGTGGTCAGCAAATGTAGATAGATATATTGGAAGAAGTAAATTGAAGTAGATGCTGTGAGGTCAAATGTATCGGGATGGAGACGATGTCGCTGTCGGGCCGATGGGAGGGTCTCTATCCGATCGATATCGGATGTGGTGGGTGGGTGGATTTCTTCCACTTCCAGCTCTTTGGGGCTTCAATGACTTCGAGGCACTACGTGCAAGATGGACTGTGAAGAGTAATTGAGGTCGCTCAGTTCTAGTCACTGCGTAAGATACGCTGTGTTTTGTTAGCGTATATCTCGTAGTGTGTACGTTTGTATAGATCGCGAATATACATGCCCGGCAACTTTGCAGCCTCTCGCCCTAAATATCTTGATTAGATATTGGATCCTCGATGCTCTACCTGAAGGTATGGGTGTACCATGTCAATGGTCATGGGTTATTCAATGATCAGTCCCATTTCGGCAGCTGTTTTTGGAGATTGATAGTGCGAACAGGATGGAGAGTTATACTTCCTTTTGGGAAAGGCTGAGATGTATGGCAACCAGGCTCGGGAGACAACGCGATAGATCAATAGCCTGCAATAACTACTATACCTACGCTCTGGCGAGTCTCCCGCGCTGGTCTTTATGTAGTTCGATCAAAGGCAACAGCGCGGTGGTTAGATAGTTCGGGGGCTCGATATAGGAGATTCAGAACCGGCTACATGGCTTCATTCAGATGCGGATTTGACACGCGGCATTTCCACGAAACAGCATAGCTTGTTCTGTGGTTGCTTTGGGCAAGTGAACCCTCTGAGCCTATACTGGGCTAGAATGTCGGTTTGAAAACTGGAAATTTATACCTAGGCGAGTCGGCATCCATATCAACCGAACCTGTATCCGTTGACAATTGGTCCACATATCACCACCGGAATAGGATCCTGGACGATGCCCTCCGAGACTCGCAAGCGAGAACAGTAAATCTTAAACTCCTTACTGTGGGAGGGGTAAGTGTAAAAGCAAATATGGAGACTGGCTCGAGCCCGGCATACAGAGCAGCCATTCCATTTAATGGCGGCCTGCCCGACGGCTATTGACATACGGAGAGGATCCGGGGGTCCTCGGTGGCCATGGCTGACCAGGCACAGATGTCATCGTGTAACAGGGGTGGAGATCGTTAAAGTTGGCTCAGATGCATCAGCAAGGTCAGCCAGACAGCTGTATAACCAAAACAGGCAGGTCCGTGCTAAGCTGGGCCGAGGAAAATGTGGTTATCTCTCAGTGGGAGGAGTGTTTGCTGATATGGCCCTGTAGGAGTGAAGAAGTATGGATAACCACGTCTCCAAGACCTTTGCAAATCAATGCTACCCCTCATTATTTGTTGATCGCGCTGAACAGCAAAGCATAAGCCAGTATCAATTGGTCAATCCGGCATGACACGCAGATGGGCACCAGGTACGGCTGATCATCGCTCTAGACTTCTCCGGAAGACCGGGATAGAAGGGGCCTCGATAAGACACTTCGAGTCTCTTGGTAACGTTGTACCTCGTGCATAAGTAAACTTCAGGCCATTATTAATTTCCTGGGCTGGATAGTCGAGGCGTGCCCCGCCCCCACGCATGGAACTGGCGTTATCAACAAACGGCCGTGCCTCCAAGTCCAAGGGCCCCGGCGCAGGCTGAGCAGTGAGCAGTAGATAAACGAGGCAAGGAACGCGAAAGAGCACCAATGATAAGCGAAGGCGTCATGGGAGGGATGGAGTGATGCTAGGCAGTGAGCAGGCTGGATTGCCGTGATCCGTTACCCCGCCGTAGGTACAGAGACATTGTACTCCGCCTCAAGCAAGTAGTAACTGCATGTACATCGAGTACTCTTACTGTGTGCAGAATCGGCAGGGCGTGATTGGACTGGCCAGACTGGTTGACCGGTGGCTAAACTTGCCATCCATGCCTCCACGTCAGTTTGAAATTCGGCGTGAGGCACCTGCACGGCTGCGCGTTGAGATTCGTTGAGATTCTTGAGGTTTGAGTGTTTCCGGAGCAAGCGAGCAGGCTGGGGAGGGAAAAGGGCTCCACCACGTGCATCCGCTGCGGAAGGGTGTCGCATACCAAGATTCATCCTCAGCACGGGCTCTCAGTATGGCCAACTGTGCGACGACATCATCGATCTTCCCTGGAAACGGTCGCTCTGGTCTGTGCCTGCACAGAGACGAGCATTTCCGAGTCCTTCCGCAAGGAGTGCCCTTCCTGGCCAATCGACACGGCCACGCGGGGGAGCTGGGAGATCGCTCTCATAATTATCCCCCATTCTGGACTGATAAGGCGCCTAAAAATAAGCGTAATACAGTAATTTATCCATGATCCCGACCGTGTCCCAGCTGACTCTGACAGTGCATCTCGACATGACGATTATTGACTGACGGAGGGTCCTACTGCCAGTAGTGCCTGCTGCTACTGCTCCTTACTTTCTCTCCTTCCCTCCTCTCCCCTTCCTCTCTACTATAACAATAACAACTATCCAAGAGTTATCATTGTTCCTACTCGCTTCTCAGGCTGCTCTACCCCAAGCACTTCGACGTTCACCACCATCGCGTCGCTTATCTCCCGCGCGTCGCATCGCATCGATCTGCCCCAGGAACCCACTGCCAGCCGGACTATACGGGACTCTGCGTCTGCACAGTCTCAGCCGCTGCCATCTATCACATTTCCACTGTGGGTTATACTCTTATACTTGTCCCCTATTCTTCACCTCCTTTACCCCTGCTTCTTTGTCTCGCCCCTATCAGCGAAATTAGTCATCCTCCTTTGTCCCCTGGGTTGCTCGCTTGGCTCTGACTCATGTGATAATAGTTAACCAGTTGAGCCACCAGCAGTTGCCAGGCCAGCCTTTTCACCTCATCATCATGGCTACTCAGACTCCCGTTTCCAGCATCGCTATGGCTCTTGCCGGCAAGACGGCCTCGGTCGATATCCCCAAGCCGCGCTCCGGTTACCCTGCTGCGGCGCGCGCCGGTCGCCCTGCAATGCTCCCTACTCCGCCGAACTCCATCTCCCCTAACCTTCCCCCCCATGGCTTCCGGGTACGCGACTCTGGTGCCGTTTCGTCGCCTCCTCTTGCGACATCGCACGTCGACTCAGATATCGACCTTGGCGACGCCGCCGATCACCCGCACCCGAACCTGCGCAATGTGACTGCCGCTAGTCTTGAGGTCGCCGGAGCAATCACCCCGGGCATGTTGGCCAAGTACCACCTGCCTGAGATTTTGCTTCAGCATGGTCCTCTCGCAATCCGCCATGTGATGGGCTACCTGACTACTTCGGTTCCTGGGTTTTCTGGCATCCCGCCTGCAAAAGCTAGGAGACTGGTCGTCGCCGCGCTGGAAGGTCGAGGAAGCGATGATAAGAGTGATGTTGTCTATGAAAAGGTCGGATGGGGTCGGTGGGATGCCCGCCGCCGCGGCGAGCCATCTCGGGATTCGACCCGGCATGAAATGTCGCCTCCGTCCAGTGTGTCCGAAACCTATCAGCGAGGGGTGCAGATTCCGAGACGGGATAGTTTGTACCCTTGCAGCTCCAGCGTAGCTGATTCTGCTGTTTTCTCGTATACTGAAATGGAATTCGGTGGCCGCGACGACATGCTGGAGCATGAGGCCGATAAGATGTCTCTAGATGGAATGGACCGCGACTACTGTTCTTCGTCACCTGCCCCCGACGACGAGATCCTGGACGGGGACTGGGGCGAGGAAGACGTCACAGACGAAGAGGATTGGGCACAGATCGGCGCCGCTGAACTCCGCGCGCGATCTATGAACGCCAGCGGAGGTTTTGTGAATGGCAGACACCCGCCACAGCTCCATGGTGGCGGACCTGCTTCGTCGTCCCTCACCAAATCAGCGCCACGCGCGGTTCCCATCCAACAACTGGGTTTCTCGGTGCCCGACAGCCAGGAGCGAGCTGCGGTCGAGGCTCTTCTACGACTTGGATCTATGTAATACCATCATCATATCGGGCGTTCTGGACGCAGGCTACCGGCATTACCTGCTATTTCCTTTTGCTTTTATTGGCTGGTCCATTCTTCGACATACATACTTACGATTCTACGACACATCACTTATAATCCAAGACCGCCTCCAGGCGCCGAAAACTAGTTCTACTCGGCGGGCTCGAGGCTCTGGAAGCATTTGCATTGGGATTGGAACGGAACTCGGTCGGGTTGGGATTTCGGCGTTTTATATCACACATGGCGGCCCATTGATTTCATTTGTGACTAACTGGGACTGGCCTCGACGCAGGAAAGCACGGGTCACCACGCGCTGCATTGTTTTCTTCTTTTTCCTGATACACACGCAGGGGCATGCAGTAGCCCCGGCGTTGAGTTATAAATATACTGCGCTCGCCGCTCTGTACCTTTCATCTTACTGGTTCACTTTGCTGTGCAACTGGTTTATCTCAACCCCGTGGTGTCTTTGCCTTGCCCTTATGGATGGCTTTGACGGGATCATCAACTCATTGGAATTGGGTATCCCTACTTCAACGGGGGGATTCGAATAGACTTAGAAGTTATCCAAGAGCTTACATTCTTCTATACCAGGCAGTAGCACGTCGTCTTGCGGAGCTGTCTCAGATATATGTAAATATAAACATCCAGCTCAATCCAAACAATAATCCCGTACATTTTGTTTTAACCCTTTACTCCGCACATAGCCTAGGACCTACTTACCTGTAGTCAGACCCTTCCTTACCTAGCCAAATTTCTAGAGAGTAAACGCCGCCCGATGACAAGACACAATACAATGCACAAGAAATGTAGACATCGGTATCTAAACCACCCACCCACCTGACCCGTTTAATTATCGCCATCATGCGCCTGGTTGATCCTCCTCCAAACCTCCGCTTCCACCTCAGCAAGCTTATTTCCTGCGCTCTGCAGCCATGATTTGGTGCTTCCCCAGAGGCCGCCTTCACTTACACCTTCACCTCCACCTCCGTACGCCCCTAGGCTGGTGCCCATATTAGTGTTCTGATGTGAGCTGGTGGCATTGGCGTCGTGCAGAGGGAGGGTTGTGGACGTTGACGCTGACGGCGGAGTATAGACTGAGGCGTACGGCGTCGATGTTGAGTTTGGGTATTGGGGCTGTTGCTGCCCCTGCAGCTGATAGCTATAGCCAGAGCTAGAGGTCGGACTCGGCATGTAGTTATACCCTGCTCCCGTCACCGTTGCTGTAGCTGCGCTTGAGCCTGGGCTCGAGCCAGAGCCCGAGCCCGACGCTGGCCAGTCGGATCCTGGCGCGTAGCTATAAGACGCAGGCGTCGTCGTTGGGGCCACAGCCGGAGCCGTAGTTTGGCTGGCGTTTATGTTTCCTATGGTGTAGGGTGAGCCCGATGTTGACGCAGGAGCTGGTCCTGGTTCCGACGCTGGGGGGTATGCAGGTGCAGCGGTTATGATTGCAGGCGGAGGGCTAGGGCTCGACGATGCTGCGGCTGCGTCCGGTGTTTGCAGAGCTGCCGCTGGGGTAGGTGCAATGCCGCTCTTCGGTGCTAGTGCTGGCGCTGGCATTGGAGGGGGCGGACTATCTCTAGCCGCACCGGCAGCTCCAGGTTTGACTTCATTGTCTGTATCTTGGTTTTGGCCTTGAGCAGATGAAAGAGCCACGGGCACTGCACCCGGCTGTGGCAGTGGCGGCAACGGAGAGGTAGAGGTGGCAGTGAGAGACTCGGGAGGTGCTATGGTGGTTGTCGGGTCTCCTGGAATATCTGGGGTAGGGACCTCGAGCACCGTCAAGTTGGTGGGTTGGGCTGTGGCGTAAATTGGGGAGTATGAGGGTGCTGTTGCTGTGGAGGCGGAGGTTGAGCTTGTGGGTGCAGCGGATGGCTGGGTCTGGGGTATGTCCTTCTCGTCGGAATCTGACGGGGACGGGCTATGTTCAACTTTATCGTTATCCATGATGCTGTTCGGAGCTTGATGGTTGTAGTTGCGGATCTAGATGGTCAGGAAGAACATTGAACAAGGTATAGAACGACGTCATGATAGTGTCAGCACGTGACATGTGAAGGAAACGTGTCCTAGAAGGAGATTTTACGAGGATTACAGGAAAAGATGAGTAACAAAAAAATACAGTTGGCAAAAAAGAGAAAGCTTGCAGGCAGTAAAGTACAACTGGTACAAGAAAAAATGTCACAGTTTGTATGCTTGACGCATACTTCTAAAAGATCCCCATAATCTTCCACCATGAGAGTTTCATCTCCAATGGTGGCCAACCCCTTCCCCAAAAGGTTTACATCAACAAAACAGTCATTTTGGGCGAGACGCTTATTTGAACTTCTTGCCGAAGAGGATGAGCTGGACCTGGTCGTAGATGGACAGGACACCAGCACCGGCAACACCACGGAGAATGTTAGCACCGGCACCCTTGAAGAGAGACTTGACACCCTCACGGGCGACGATCTGGCGGAAAGCATCGAAGGAAGAGGCGTACTTGACGGCCTCACCGGAGGTCATCATCATACGACGACGGACAGTGTCAAGGGGGTAAGAAGCGATACCAGCACCAGTGGTGACAGCCCAGCCGAGACCGAAAGAGACGAGGAAAGAGCCCTCAAGAGAACCAGTGAGGATAACAGGCTTAAGAGAGTCGTACATGCCGAAGTACAGACCACGGTAGACAATGATACCAAGAACGGAGGGACCGAAACCACGGTAGAGACCGGCAATACCGTCGGAAGCGAGAGTCTTCTTGTAGACGTCGACCAGACCGTTGAACTGACGCTCACCACCACCAGCCTTGGTGGACTTGGCGTCGTTGGCAAGACGGGTACGGGCGTAGTCGAGAGAGTAGACGAAAAGGAGAGAAGTGGCACCAGCCATCTGTGGTTTGTTAGCGATAGCCTTGAAAAGTTGAAAAGTTGGTACATACACCACCGGAGGCAAGGTTACCAGCCATCCACTTGGCGTATCCGTCACGGTCCTTCTTGTAGGCGAACATGGACTTGTAGGTGTCACGGAAAGCGAAGTTCAGAGCCTGGGTAGGGAAGTAACGGATGACGTTGGCGGTGTTACCACGCCACAAAGACATGACACCCTCGTTAGCGGTGGTGCGGCGGAAGCACTCCATGACACCGTTGTACTTGCGGTCGAGACGACCGGAGCGGAGCATCTCGTCCTGGGTCTGGATGAGGAGCTTGACACGCTCAATGGGGGCAGCAGCAGTCTTGGAGACAGCAGCGGAAACACCACCCACTATGGTATTGTTAGTATTCGATCAACTAAGCTTCAATTCGAGTCACGCCATCGACTGAGCCAATTGACAGGATATCAAGGCGTCTTAGTCGATGGCGGACTTTTTGATAGGTGACATACTGAGGAAGTCGACGACGAACCCCTAGTAAAAAATTTTCATTAGCCACGAATTCAACGACAACAAGCTCAACCACACCAAGGTCCATCCCAGAAACAAATATTCAGCGCCGGATAATCACTTTCGATGTGTTTTCTGAGGGCATATCGAGTGATAACTCGTCGAGAACGCGTGGCCGGGATGTTCTGGGTGAGAGCAGGGGAAGTGCGACAAAACTTACGGGCATGCCGAGAACGGACTTGTCACCTTGACTGGCCATTGTGACTGTTTCTAAGAGTAATACCTCTTGAGAAATGAAAGAGAGGAGATGGATGAAGTCAAAAAGACAAAAGGGATGGGAGAGAAGAAGAAGGAGAGATGAAAAAGAGCGAAGAAGGGCTTTTCTTGTAAGCCGGACCGGGTGTCTCCACCCACTAGAGCGCCTTGGGACGAGTGCAAAAAGTGGAACAACACTAGACCCGGCTCCCGATGGCCACCTTGGGGTGTTTTCTTGGGTCGGCGCTACCCTTGTTGCTGGCCGGGGCAACCAGCCGATTTCACCCGAAAACCGGCATTGTTGATGTTCAGGAAGATGCCTCGAGATCTTGAATTCTTGCTAGCAAATTAAAGTGATTCTATCGAGTATCCATAGTCCGTCACTATTACTGCCGCCCATACGCCTGTCGGTTTGGGCGCAGAGTCGCCAACTACTGGGTCCGCTGGATCTGGCGAGACTGAAAAATATCCGTAGAGCCTCCATACTGGAGAGATCCTCTTTCCCGGGTATCCGATGGCAACATATGGGAAGAGTTTTCACCTCAGATAGCGGCGAAGTTGCATCGGAAAATCCCTCAGCTACGGCACCCTTTTCACCGAGCCATGATAACAGACTCAGAAATGCATAGCAAATGCAGGCTGCAGATGATCATGTGCGCTTCGTCCTTGCGACTTCGGAGACGCTCCCATTTTATCCCTACGACATGCGCAGTAGATGAGTAGTATTGTCGCATGGCAACCAGAGCCTTTGACCCTTTACATAAGACTTCTTATCCGGGTTCTATTATTATCTCTTCAATACCAAATGTGGAGTGAAGGTCTTCATTGAACACTGGTCCAGACTGGTTGACATGTCTACTCTATATATTGATGCATGTTACGGAAGGGGTGTATACGAGACCTCGAGCTGCAGGCAAAGGCTTTACCTAGGCCTGAAAATGCTGATAGATGGTATCTGGGGCCATCGAGACCAAAGCATCAAATTTCTCGCTTCCTTTGTTCTTTGAAATAATTGCTCCCGTGCCCGGGCCTCCAAGCCTCCAACCTTTTGACACCATCGGAATGGCGGATAGACCCACCACCCCAGTACTAAACATGGGGGCGCTGAAGCTGAGCTCGCGCCGGGGGTCCTTCGACCTGGGGAGTGGTATGCTGCATACATCAAAACAGCAGTTGTCTACAGTGAAGATTGGTACTTCTTTAATCTTATTGTCCTTTATAAATATATAAATTTCGCGAATGCAGTTGTCTTTCTGGTTTCAAAGATAAGGCTCGAGGACACTCATTTTACAACGAACAGCGGTCGTGGATATCAAACTAAATAAACATCAACTGTGCCATATGATACATCAGTTCTTCTTAGACCTCTTTCTCTTCTTCTTCCGAGGTTCCCCTTCTCGAATATCAACCTTGTCTTCAGCACCGTCCTGCTCAGGTGCTGATGGCTTCTGGTTGCCAAACATGGACTCCTTCGGGCCCTCTTCATCGCCAAATGTATCCTTGCGCCATTGCCTCAATCGAGCCTTCTTGCCTAGTCTCTTCTGATCCCGTCGCTTCTTTTCGTCTTCACGGAACGCAGCATACTTCTTCAATCCAGCAAATTGGTTCAGGTGAGTGTCGTCGGCCATCAGAATGTCCAGGGCGGACAGACCAAAGGCTTGTGGAGATGTCTCGCGGTACCGGAAGCCAGAATCATTCCGCTTCGTTGTGCCGGGGAGGAGTGAAATGTCAAGATCAAGGTTGCGGTCCAAGGCTTCTTCAATACGCAGCTTGTCCTTGCGGGCTTCTCGCTTCTGGTCTCGGCGTTCCTGAGCCTTGCTCTTCTTGTTTCCGCCTTCATTGTCTTCCATTTCAATGTCCGATACCTCGGCCGCGGGCTGTTCATCGTCCTCGAAGTCAGGCACCAGGTCTTTGATGTCAATATCATCATCCCATGTGGGCTTCTTCGGGTTCTTCTTCTTGCCCTTCGCCTCATCTCCACTCCCAGCATCATCCCCGGCATAGTAGTTGTCGCCGAAACGTTTCTGCATCTCCTGTTCCCAGTCCTTGTCATCCCAAGAAGCATCCAAGAATTTAACCCAGTCCTCGTCGGTGAGCTCCGATGCGCGGAGGCCCGCAACTTCTTTGATCTGCTCCACCTTTTCTTGCAGCTCTGCCATTTTCAGCTTGCGAAGGCGGTTCTTCTCTGTTTCGCGCTGCTTCTTTTCCTCTTCCTTCTTTGTACGAGCAGCCTCTCTGATTTTCTTCCTCCCGCTCATCTCATCTCTGCGGACGGACTGCTTATTAGTCGTATCACGGGCGTGAGTAATCAACTGGTTATTCAGCTTGCTGGGATCTTCGAATCGGAAATTGTATGCTTCCTCCCAGGCCTCTGCTCGCTCATCCTCCTCTTCGTCATCGGACTCAAACGGCTGAAGAGACTTGCCATTTTGCAGCCAAGCCCTTGACGACATGAAGTTGGAAAGGAATGTTTCGGGGTCTTTATCCGCGTTATCGACATCCAGGTCGGGAGCGGCCTTGCTTTCAGAGACGGGTTCAGGGGCCGACTTGCGAACAAGGAATCCTTCATCTTCGTCTTCCTCGTCGGATTCAGACTCCTCTCCGTCGGCAGTAGCGTGCATTTCCTTGACAATTGCGTTTTTCAATGCTTCCTGCTCTTGCGCATACGTCTTAGGGGCATCCGACTCTTCATCAGCGACATTGGCCCCGCTGAGTAAGTTTTGGCGGTGGTAATCTCTGAGAGTCATTGGCTTGTGCTTCTCCTCCCGTTTCTGTGGCCCTGCGCTGTCGTCGAGAGAATGGTAAAACTGAGCATTTGCGTCGTAAACTCGTGGGTCTTTCGATCGAATCGCCTTGATGGTGTCCATGATTTCGGCGTCCACAGCCTCGGTAGCGAGTTCCGCATCGTCGTCTTCGTCTTCGTCTTCCGAAGAAGATTCCTCGTCCTCGGACTTTCCTAGCTTAGCCTCAACTGTAAATTTATTAGTAAATGAAACCTTCCAATGGTAAGGACAGCTAGCTGCACGTACGTTGCTGCATCTCCTCCCTCCTCTTGTTGTGTTCAAAGCGGCGGGCATAATCCTCGTTGATCTTGAATCCAGCTCCCGCATCACCAAGGGAGACGCCACCGGACTCATTTTCAGAGTCACTGGACGAGTCCTCCTCAAGCAGCTTGCGCGACCTCTTAGCTGGCGGTTCCATGACTGTTTGTGCAATCGTTGTGTTTTTTAAGAGAAAGAAAAAAAGTTACCTAGGGTACACACATTGCCGGCAGAAAAACTCGGTGACTTCACGCCGCCCAGCACCGCCTAACTCCGAAGGGTTCAAGCCGCCAAGAGCTGGCCATGGCCAGACTGACGTAGAGCCAATAATGAGACGGATTGGACCCGCGCATAGCTCTCTACCTGAGGGACAGGCAGCGCCTTTGCTTCCAGCGCCTTACTGCTATCGTCTTTCTTTTTTACATGATCGTTACTGCCACTTGTCTACGGTACATTTAATAGTCTATTAATTCTCTGTCGAATTCCACCGTCCCTGTTTTCCCGCTCCCAGTGTATGGCTGGTGCGGAGTAGATGTCTACCCAGCAGCAGCCACCCTTACCGCAGGTTGGGAAGCTTGTCAGTGTGGTGTAGGTCAACCGCTTATCTATGGCTCTTATTATGCACCCGACTCAGATCTGCTTGGACCCTTACTGATATTGCTGCGAAATAGACCCGTGGGGCTAAAAGAAGCTGCTCTTGACTCGCCCACTTTCCGTGCCACTACCCTTCACTTCTCCGACCAGATCGAATATCTCGAACGATGGCTCGATGGTTACGCAAAGGCCGCATCCCGGCTGGCTACGGAGCTTGCGGCACTGGAGGGTATAGTCGGCGCATTCCTCTCGTACTCCACGAATCCCCTTGTGGTTTCGGAGGCCATTCTAGATCATGACTATACTCTATCGTCAATGCGAAGATGTGGTGAAAGCTCAAAGGACATGTGGAATGGCTTGGTCTTTGCTGCCCGAAAGATTGAAACTCTGGTTTCGGAACCCATCAGACAGTTCATACAGGAGGATCTGCGGAGCTTCAAGGTGAACGACCCCTATTTCTACCTTTAATGATGGCTAATACTATGAAGGAGAATCGCCGCATCCTCGACCACGCCCAGAAACAGTACGACACCTTGCAAGCGAGATATTCGGCTCAATCGAAATCCAAGGAACCATCCGCCCTGAGAGAGGATGCATTTCAACTCCATGAGGCTCGCAAAGCGTACCTCAAAGCATCGATGGATTTCTCTGTGCAAGCACCGCAAATACGCAATGCACTGGATCGACTTTTGATCGGTGTTTCGTTCGATCAATGGAGAGAGCTGAAGACACTTCACAATAACCATGCGGGGGCATTTGCGAAATATAGCCAGGAAATGGACCGTATCAAGGGCTGGGTGCACGAGATGGAAGGCACTGAAAGGTTCTCTAAACGGGAGCTTTTTTCTGCCAGGAGCCAGATCGAAGACACCGCAGAAGTTTCTGCTCGACCGTCGCGTGAATTGGAAGATTATTCCGTGTCTACCGTCCCATACCTCGGCTCGCGTCCGCTGTCATTTGACACAAAAGATGCTCGCCCCGAGAAACAAGGGTGGGTTAATCTACGTGTGCTGTCAAACAAGCCGACTCGCACTACATGGGTCAGGCGCTGGGCGTTTTTGAAGAACGGAATATTTGGTTGTCTAGTGCAAGGCATGCGAACTGGAGGTGTCGAAGAGACCGAGAGGATCGGGGTACTGCTATGCAGCATTCGCCCGGCTTTCCAAGAAGAACGGAGATTCTGCTTTGAGGTTAAGACTAAGAGCAACAACATAATGCTCCAAGCAGAAACCCAAAAGGAGCTCATGGACTGGATCGCCGTATTTGAAGCCGCAAAGCGAAAGGCACTGGAGAATCCGGCAAGCACCGAAGTCTCGGTTACTGGAAAACCTGCTGTTCAGGATGCTGCATTTGCCATTTCCCAGCCGCCCGCACCTGAATTTGCCGCCGATCCTACGGACTATCTAACGCCAAATGTAAGCGATGAGAACAGTTCCTCGGACCGCAGTGGCATGCTTCCGCTTCCTGACCGTGACCCGTCTACTTTCCGTAACAGCAGTGATATTGGTAGTCATAGGCGACTGACACTGGACCCCGAAAGCCCTGCAAAGGATCATACATCCCGGCTTATTCAGAAACTGGATCTTCACAGACGGGGCACCAACACGGTGCAATCTTCTACCTCTATACCTGGTGCTGGCGGTGGTATCAGTAGTCTAATTTCTGCCAGCCATAGCGCAATCTTATCGACCGAACTTGATGCAAATAAACTACTGCCCCCGTCAACTCTTACCCCCCAGACACTGGCCAACCCACCGGCCCCTACGAACTTGAGCAAGGCGGCCGTACTTGTGAGCAACGATAGAGGCCTAGGGGTAGGCCTCGGCGACAAGACAGGGGGCATGCCAAGCGGCATGATGGCAAACCTATGGGGAAGCTCAAATTGGAGCTTCATGAACAAACTAGAACTCGAGTATGCCGGGGTCCCAGAAGAGAAGATTCTAAACCAGGAACCACGAACCGCTGACCTGGACACTACCGGTGGCTCCGCTGGCGGTAAAATGAAAGCGCGTCATAGGCCCACGGTGAGCTTGGATGGTGATGCATCCAAAGTACAGCGGGCGATTATGGGGATTGCGCACGAGTATCCCGACTATTACCCTCCGCAACTGAAGATCCAAGATGCCCAATTTCGACTTCTTTTCCCATATGTCAAGAAAGAGGAGCCTTTGGTCTTGGTATTCCGAGCTACGTGGAACCCTAACGACCAGCAAGAATTCCCTGGAAGGGCTTACGTTACTACCCGTAATGTTTACTTTTACAGCCACTATTTCGGCCTAGTACTCACCACAAGTGTTTCCTTGGAGAAGATCAAGGAGGTTACTGGGGCACCAGGAAGAGATTGTGACTTCCTCTTCCTCCACACTATTCCGCCTCCCGGACATGACACTCCCGGTCGAATCACGGTGAAGACTTTCCTCGAGCCGCTGAAGGTTCTCCAAAGGCGGTTGAACTTCCTCATTCATGACTCGACAGCGGTCGAGCCCATGGAATTAGAAGCTATATTCAAGTCACTCAACAAGATGACGACGGAGCAGATTACCCGAACACCCAGCTTGGACAGCTGGGAAGACGTGGGCGCAGGAGATAAGCTCACCGATTCAGAGGATGCCACGAAGCCTAATATGCGACCATCGATTTACATTGACAGGAACTTGGATTTGAATCGAGCTCGGGCCGGCAGCGACGCTCCCAAATTCAGACTCCCAGCTCAACCTGTACAGTATGTGCCGCAAGGGGATCTCCACCTTGCAGCAGAAAAGGAGTTTGATCTTAGCACGAAAGCGGTCTTTCATATCCTTTTTGGTGATAAGAGCGCCGTTTGGCAGCTTCTTCTGTACCAGAGACGAGCCCATAGTAAGTTGCCCTATATGACGACACTGTCGAGTTGAGCTAACGGTTGCAGACATCAAGCAGGGTCCATGGGTTAGGGATGAGTCCCGTCATCTGAAGCGTGATTTCCAATATCAGATAGAGACCGCCGATGTGTTGAGTGAGTTTATATCAAGTTCGTTGAATTGTCCCGCTGACACGCGTTAGGCCGGACTGATGTCAAAGCCATATCCGACTATCAATTGATCGATGTCCTCAATGACCACCTGTGTTATGTGATCACGGACAAGAGAACTCCATGGCATCTCCCTTTCAGGCGTAACTTCAGGTTGGTCAATAAAATCGTGATCACATTCGTCGCGAAGGGCAAGTGCAAGCTTTCCGTTTACACAAAAGTGGAGTGGCTGTGGTCTCCATATGGTATCCAGCGTAAGTTTTGGGACGTTGACTGTTACCATTCAGGGCTAAAAAGTTGCAGGCGTGATTGATAAACAGGCGATGGGTGACTTGGAGGAAGACGCAATGGACCTTGTCGATCTCGTCGGGGACCAAGTGCGCAAGCTCGGTGTTCACAGTCGAACCAAGAAAGCAATCACAATCTTCGGCCATGTCGGACGACAGGCCTTGACATCACAATTCAAAATCGACCCCGATGCAAACGTTGAGCGCCGCAGACCGCGCACTCAACGAACGCTGTTCCAGATGCTGTACGAGACGCTCGTGTCGTTCCTGCAGAGCGCCATTTCATCCATCATCATCTGGATCTTCGGTACTCTACGCTGGGTCTTTAAGACAGCAAATGCCAACAAAATTATCATCGCGCTACTTGTATCTAGTGTCTTGTTGAATGGTTTCTATTCGACGCGGGCTACATCCGAATGGTGGCACGAACGGAACGTGGGAGATTTCATGGCTCGTATGGGGATCCACCCGGATTATGTGATGAGCAAAGCTATCTACATGCGCGATATTGACGAGGAAATCGTCAACTCTACGGTTGGACGAACAAGTGAGAATGTAAGCGATTGCTTCTATACATTCCAGCAACAGACGATACGGGATTCCGCTGCGCCAATGTCCCTCAGCACATCCAGCCGGAGAGAGGCGGTAGCCCGGGGCGCGGCAAGAAGGGTCCAGCAAACTCGCGAACGGCTCGGCATGTACCGATACAATTTGCTTGTTGCGCTCCGCGTGGTCAACAGCATAGAGAAAGAAGTCCTCCAGAGCGAGTGGGAGCACTGGCTCCAGCAAGAGCTGCGACGTTGTCGCCAGGTTGAAGATCTGCTCATGGCGGGCGTTGACGATAAGAGCGGGATAGACGGAGTTCAGACCATGTTGGGGGG
Organism: Aspergillus incahuasiensis; assembly: GCA_003719405.1. Taxonomy (NCBI): domain Eukaryota; kingdom Fungi; phylum Ascomycota; class Eurotiomycetes; order Eurotiales; family Aspergillaceae; genus Aspergillus; species Aspergillus incahuasiensis. Next base: position 16,000 of record RHLP01000035.1, read on the forward strand.
GCTCAACGGCGACGTTCGGCAGTGGTATGAAACGTATTGCTCGAGCTGCCAGAGGGAGCAGGAGCAAATTGTCACGGAGGTTCCAGCTTGACTGAACGAACCTTGACAATGAGATCGCCTTTACCCTGATTGATACCCATTTAGATCAAAATCGTCGATCAAAGTCGTTTGTTGAAATGCGCAGCGATGCGCAACAAATTGCGACCAACTGTACATCTGCACATAGGTATATAGCACCAAGAATCGAACCAGCGTAGCGAAACCCTAGTTTTGTCTTGGCTTGACAGTCCCCTCCTGCACAACGTAGTAAACCACGGTCCCCTCTCCTCCCAATGCCTTATCAATCATAGCCAGAAGCAACCTCTTGGAGCCCCACTCCCCCGTGCGACGCGCCTTGGCCCGATATCCGTAGTACTCGGCGAGTTTCGCAGCCTTGCCCGCATCCACAGCATCTGAAGAAGCCCCGGCCTGTTCTTCCGCCTCCGTCTTCGCATCAACTTCTGTTCCCACGTCCTCCGCAGGATCCGGAAGCGCGTCAAACACCGTGGCCATCTTCTCCAGACTCCATGATTGCCCTTGTACTGTGGGAATAACAAACAGGCGGTCGAGATCGACGTCTTCCTCGCGCAGGCCCCGCTCGACCATGTAGAGCTGTTCATCTGGGTGCGTGTAGACGCGGTGCGGGGGGATGCCGGATATCAATGAGATGGGGGATTTCGTGTCGAGCTCGTGGATTTGCAGCGATGTCCAGAGGTGCTGGTGTTGCAGGTTGTGGAGGACTTGGTGGGTTGTTGCGGCGAGGGGGGTGCTGTCCGTGGACGAGATCAGGGTACTGAGGGAGGACAGGGCGGGAATCGGGATTGAGTTCGACATCTTGTCTGGTTTTGCTTGCCCGGATCTGTTGGCTGGCACTATCGAAAGAGGTGAAGACTACGCAGAGAGAGAGAGGTGAATGCGGGCGGTGGGATGAAAACTGGGCGGAGATAAGCGGAGTTTCCACTTGAGAAAGCCACATGTTCAGACCATGGCCCCTTGTCTCGCTTTCACTTCCTCGAGTTCCACTATAAGTATTTGTCCCTAGCCCACCCTGCCATGATCTTGTTCGGTCATTTCTTGTCTTCCTAGAACTCTAGTTACTTTTGTGTCCATATCGTCCTTACTCCAACAATGGCGCGCCAAAAACAAGCAGCGCCCATCCAGCGCGCTACGTCCTCGGAGCTGATGCATATGCTTCCAGACGGTTCACCTCGAAAACAGCAGAACGGCGCGCAGACAGCAGTCGCAAAAAAAGACGCAGAAAAAGACGCAACTAGCCATGAAGCGCATGAAGCAGCAGATACTCCTGGCTTATGGCAACTCGTCAAGTGTGTTGGAGGGATCTACGCCTCCTTGTAAGTTTAGTCCCGTCGCGTCGCATACCTGTACTGACTGTATAGTTTGATCTGGGGCGTCCTTCAAGAAGCAATCACCACAGGCTCCTACCCTGTGCGTCCTCCTACCGCAGCCGAGCCAGAGCCCCCAACCGAGCGCTTCACATTCTCGATCGTCCTGAACACCATCCAGTCCACCTTCGCCGCAATCTTTGGCTTCTTCTACCTGTACTTATCGGCCCCTAAAGGCGAAACGGCCCCGTCAGTCTTCCCAACGCGCAAGATCATCTTCCCTCTTGTCCTCGTTAGCATTTGCTCTTCGCTCGCTTCGCCATTCGGATATGCAAGTCTTGCGCACATCGACTATCTTACCTTCGTCCTCGCCAAGTCATGCAAGCTCCTCCCGGTCATGTTCCTCCACCTGACCATCTTCCGAAAAAGCTACCCCTTGTATAAATACGGGGTCGTCTTCCTGGTTACTCTCGGCGTTGCGACTTTCACCCTGCATCACCCCGGAACAAGCAAGAAGGTTGCTGCGTCCGCCGCCAAGGACTCAGGCTCGTCGGCATGGGGCATCTTCCTTCTCTCGATCAATCTCCTGCTTGACGGACTCACCAACACGACGCAAGATCACATCTTCACCTCTCCCCAGATCTACACACGCTTCACGGGGCCGCAGATGATGGTTGCGCAGAACGTCCTCTCAACCCTCTTGACCTCCGTCTATCTCCTGGTTATGCCCCATCTCTCCTCGACGGGTATTATCCACGCAATCCTGCCCATTCCCATCCCGCCCTCGACCGAGAACGAGCTGACGGCGGCTGTTTCGTTCTTATCCCGTCATCCCGAGGTCCTCAAGAACGTGCTTGGCTTCGCCTTGTCTGGCGCCATTGGACAGCTCTTCATCTTCTATACCCTTTCTCAATTCTCGTCCTTGCTTCTGGTCACGGTCACGGTCACCCGTAAGATGCTTACTATGATCGTCAGTGTCTTTGCGTTCGGCCACTCTTTGTCCTGGGGACAGGTGTTGGGAGTGGTGCTCGTCTTTGTAGGAATCGGCGCCGAAGGTGCTGTGCAGCGGCAGGAGAAGAAGGCCAAGGCGGCCAAGGCGAAAAAGAGCGAGTAGATTTTGGGTTTGGTTACCTGTTTTAACTTCCATGTACATTTTAGAGATAGATTCTTTTTCTTCAGTTCATCATGACATTATTGAGTATTGATTGGTTACATACACACAAACGAGCATCCGTATCGTAGCAAATACTAAGGTAGCAGTAATATATAAGGTATCCATCCCTCCCTGAAACAAGCCCAAACAATTAGTTTACTTCCGCCCCTCAACCATGATAATGTGATACCCATAGCCCGTCTTTGCCTCCCCGATCACCGGCTTCCCTGTTGAACTCTCCTCCAGCGCATACGCGACCTCTTCAAACTTAGCATCGAGATCGCCCTTGTTCTTCCAGCCTAGGGAGCCGCCTGTAGTTTCCTGCATGAGTATTCGCGCATAATGGTCATAGATAGGGTAAAGGATAGCAAGGATACATACCGGCCCTGGCCTTGTCTTCCGAGTACTCCCGCGCAACGTCGTCGAACTTGGACCCGTTGCGGATCTTCTCGAGGGCCTCTTCCTTTTTGGAGAACTTCTCGCACTGTGTCTTTGTTAGCTGGTTTTCCTCTCTCACTCTAATGATTTGCAGGAGGAGACGGCATCAGGAAAGAAAGACATGGGATGCAGGTAGTCCCAAGCAAGGGAAGTGCGGAGTGACACTGTGCATATGCATATGATATGATATGACATGAGAACGGCACGTCAAGCTCACCATGACATATATGTACATACATAGGTGCGGCAAGGTGAAGCATGTCCCGCCCGGCCCACGTCAGATACAGCTTGATAGATAGATGGCAAGGTGGGCGAGTCTGAGGAGGTGTGTAGCTGTATACATAGACATATGTATATTGTATGTATAGTGCCTCAAAGCCTAACCTACCCACCCATCCACTAGGGTCTCCAGCAGAAAAAGTTGCATAGGAAGATAAAAAGAGTAGCTAGAAAAAAAAGAAAAAAAGAAAACGTGACATACCAGAATATGCCGGACATTAATAGACTGGCCGCCCTTCATCTTGCCCTTGTCGGCGCCCTTTGCGTCGCCAGCCCTCTGGTTGCCTTTAGCTTTCTTGTCGCCGCCGCTGGCTTTGGCGTTGTTCTTGCCCATGGCGGTGGAGGAAGAGGGGAGGACGAGTCTCTTATAGGAGCTGTAGGTTGGTTGTTTGTATGAGCTGCAGCGCCGCAGGGGACTGACTCTGACTGAGGTTGACGTTTACTGACACTGACAGGGTGGTGGGGTAGGGTGGTGGGGGAGAGCAAAGCAAACGAGACGGAGAACGACTCTCGGCCAGAGCCTGAGGCAGATTGGAAACGAGGCTTTTCTTTGCTTTGCTTGCTTTGCTTGCTTTGGATGTGGTCTAGATACGGATGGATACAGTACATACAAAGGGATATCGATATATATTGGTTGTGGCCTCTTTCTTGATGTAACTTCTTCTTTCGTTCTAGCTAGGCTAGGCTTCGGCGGAAGTTGCGTTTCATTGTTAGTACTCGGTATGGGTCTAGCCTACCTATCTATCCAACGGTTTGGCATAGATTTTGATTTCTTATTGAATGGAGATACAGAGTGACTGCGGCATTCTGCAAGCCCTCCCTTGGAAGCACGCCTAGCCTAGCTGATTCCAGAAATGACTGCATCAACCCGGCACCTACTTTCTACCGTTTTGACTCTGGACTGAGTACAAAGGTCGAAGGCCTGCTGGGCTGGATCAATTCTGGAAAGTCTGGAAGCAGTCGCTGATCGGATCTGAGTTGATGCATCGCATCATCAAACGCTGCTGCCCACTGCTGGATGTGCCCCGATAGGCTGGAACCCAACGCCCGACCCTTAGTGTGAGATCTGAGGTCCTTGTCTCAGCTACTTATCTCCAATCAATCCCCGACCAAAAGCTAGCTAGAGCTGCGAGAGCAGACATGGCGCAGTCAACGACTCTGGGTCTGGAGGCGGCCCGCATCCGCGGCCAACGGCTCCCCGGCGACGCCTTTTACTTTCCGGATTTTGTGAGCGTCGAGGAGGAGCAGAGGCTTTTGGATAAGGTACGCTATGGTGTTGTACTTTGGTTGTTGTTGATAGTACTCCTGGCCCTGGTCAGGTGTTACTGGGCTGAGTCTATCTCCTCGGACATGGCATGGCATGGCATGGCATCATCCGAGATCATCCACCTGCATCATAAATCCCATTTCCTTTCCAACCCCAGGGCCTCCAACCCCTCCCTCCTCCATCTCGTTCCCCTCCCCACTGCCCGTCCGTCATTCATCCACATCCAATCCAACCCGATCTCACCAACACCCAACCCAACAACCATGTCGCAACCAACTAACCTTAACAGATATCATCTGCTCCTCTCCCAACCTGGAAACATCTTACCCACCGGCGCCTACAGGCATATCCCTCCGCTCTCACCGCCACAAACACGCTGCTGGGCTCGTCCCTCCCGCCCTGGCTGACAACGAGCCCCCCTATCCTCGAACGGTTTGCCGCACTGTCCTTCTTCGATGACGCCCCGCACAAGGGCCCCAACCATGTCCTCGTCAACGAGTACACACCCGGCCAGGGCATCATGCCGCATGAGGATGGCGCTGCATACTATCCGCTTGTAGCAACGGTGAGTTTGGGGGGTGTTGTCGTGCTCGATCTGTATGAGAAGGATAACCCCGGTTCCGGCAAGGACAATCATGGGGAAGTCGAAGGACAAGGAGGGACGACTCGGCAGCCGAATTACCGCATTCTGCAGGAGAGGCGCAGTCTGCTTGTTACGAGAGGCGGCATCTACAGGGATTATTTGCATGGAATTGCGGAACATGAGAAGGAAGAAAATCTGGGGCCGGATTCGATCTCCAACTGGGATTTATTGGGGGATGCGGAGCCGTTCGCCAATGGGTCGTGCGAGAGGGGGACGAGGGTGAGTTTGACGTATCGGGATGTGCTCAAGGTTGCCAAACTGGGGAGTACGATGAAGTTCTTGAATAGGCATTGAATTGAACCGATTCAATGGAGATCCGTTGACGTGGATTGACTAGTATATCAACGGAATCATGTTCCACTTGCCCTGGACTGCGCTTTCGCCAAACCTTTGTTTGTACCATTGTCGTGTTGTCGATGATGTGACGCCGAGGTTCACAACGACGAAAAAGACGGCTGATAGTAATGTCTTGTTCACGATCTCGCCCTTTGGTGCGGCTAGCAACGCTAGGGATAGGTAGATGATGCACTCCGCCGTATAATGCGGACACAGGATCCAACTAAACATGGGGTGAGTAGGCAAAGTGTACTTTTTGAGTGAGAACAGATAATGGTGGCAGTCGTGTTGAATACCCGATGCAATGAGGAAAATGGGGAGACACAGGAGCGTGCGGCCAGAGAAGCGGCTCGTCAGACTGAAATCGTCTAGGCTCAGTTGATGAGTGAGAACCGTCCCTGCGGTACCAATCAGCAGGCGCCTTGACCCAGAGAATATTCCAAACGCACCTGCTCCCTCGATCCAGACCGCAACGGCCACGGCCAGATAGAAACCGACGCCTGCGAACCAATGAACGAACCACATCTTGGACGACGAGGGTTTGGAGAAGCTAAGACACTCATGTAGCCGTCTAACCCCCTGGATCAACAGCAAGCACCAGCACAGCATGATTTGATTGATGGAAATCGCTGGGTCCAGGTGTTCCGGCCGGATTCGAGCTGCGATGGCCTGGAACGCGCGCCCGTGAGACAGCAGCTGCAAAGCCCAGAAGATCGACGACAGCACCAAGATGACGTAGAACTGGGTGAAGTAGCTGTGAGGGACTCGCAGCGTGGCGGCGTAATCAAGGGCGCGTGTCACCGAGGACGCACTCGAGGGCGAGGCTGAGGCCGATTTGGGGGTCGAGGTCGCAGAGGCCTCTGACTCGGCTGCAGCTGTCGATGTCGCACGAGCGCCGTAGGGGACGAAGCGCGACCGAAGGGAATCTGGCAGACTGACAGAGAAAATCTGGGGGGTTTAGTTTTCGACATTCTAGAAGGAATCCTCGATGATGCCGATGCAGCTCATACCGTGCAAGCTGCGAAGATGAAGAAGGCTCGGAGTGCGTCGACGGCGTCCATATTCGCCGTGAAAAGAACAGGGCCTACTAGACGAGCGATTGAGTCCATCTTCCTGCTCTCGTGAGCTGCGCTGTTCTTTGAGCGCTGCTTGGTCAACACTGATGCGGTGAAAGAAGAATGACGATGAGATGAGATGCTCGAGCCCAGAATCCCGAGGCACGGCTTGGTCCTAGGATATTGATTACGATGCGCCGCAAGCGAGGAATCACCGACAAGCATCACGTCGGACACATCCACAACTACAGTGATTTGAGCGAAGAGTGCCAAATGACCAACAAAATCTCCGAAACATTGCAGGTGTAATCACCGGGCACACTTCAGCTGGAGTCAGTTGGATGACTGCATAATACTGGTCTGCATCTATCCCGTCTATGCTAGTCACGGGATCATACAGAGGCTGTTCCCCTCTTTTGTGTCCAGTCGTCCCGTGACTCAAATCTGAAGGCGGCAATTTCCAGGCCGATCGCAAGAAATGAGGAAACCTGAAAAGGGGGGCAAATTGAGGGGCGGGGCGATAAGCTAGCAGAATCCAAGTGTGAGTGGTTGAGAGGAAGACGATCAAGTGGGCTTGCTCAGAACGCAGACCTGTCTAAGCCGCAAACGGGAAAGAGCAGTCCAGGATGGACGGCGCAGTGGGATGTCATTGGCCAGTTTTAATATGTGGATGCCTAGACTGGCGGGCATCCAGGGAATGCCCCCTGAAGGCCTGAAGGTGATTCACTCATGATTCATCCGCCACTTCAGTTTCATCCGAGTGCCGGCATCCCCGCTTGCCTTGGGTCTATTCCGTATGCGCATTCGCAGAATCATCGACTGAGGTTCGACTGCAGCAGCGTACTCAGATGTTTGGCCAGACTGGAATCTGCAGGCGATATGGGAACCGTAGCCTCGCAAGAGCGTCGCCCGTTTTCGAGTGATTGACACGAGACTGAAGATTATTTGCCTAAAGAGCTGCAGCTAAGGACTGGTCTTATTTTGGTTGAAGAGACGGTATTATCGTGATGCGATAGCTAAAACCGGGCAAACCTGCCCCAGCCTCGAGCTCTCCAGACTTCAAAGCGACTTAACCTCTGATGTGAAGAGTCTGCAATGATTCCAATATCATGAATGCTACTGCGCATACTCGAAGAATGAACGCCTCTGTGCAGGCAGAAAATGACGAGATCAAAAAATAATTACGACGGCCTCTATGAAGTAGTGTGGCCTTAAGACTCAGGCTGCTGTGCTCACCCAAAGTAGTTTGGAGTAGACCAGACCACGTCCAGAGTGCGTAGAGTCCCTGTTTCGCTTCCTTTACACTCACTTCCTTCCTCTTTCCTCCCAACACCACCTCCCACCTTTTTTCGTCCTAATTATCCTCGACTCTCCCATCCTATCCTCTCACGACAATTCTTCCGATTCTTTCCTCCGTCCATCCGCCATCCGTCATTCGCCATCCATCTCCAAAACAAAACCGACCACCGCCTGTACTCGACGAGACTTGAAGCGTTCGAGGTCTCGCTTTCCCAACCTTCTCAACCTCTCACAACAGTCACCATTCATCCAACACTACTTGTCCCTTCTCCGCCGTCCCTGCCTAGCGCGGTTGACCACTGGCTTCCGCGCCCAACCGCTGGTGTCCTTGGTTCCCAAGTCACCCTGTCCGTTACGGCCTCCGAAAATGTCGAGTCGAACCCCAAGAAGTCGAGTGCTACCGCTATGAGTGATGCTGACACCGTCCCCTTGCCGGCTGTCCTGGATCCCGGAAAACAGAACGCGTTTGCTGTCAAGGCCAATAGTCAGCCTGCCTTAGGGCCGCCCGCTCCTAGGACGACGTCGCTTTTGCCAGCTTATAGGGGCGAAGACGCTAGCGCCAAGGAGGTAGATCCTGTTGTTGGCGAAGGGGAAGGGCCCTCAAGCCCCAAGGCTGATTCGGAGGCAGAAACCATAATTCAGTCCGGTCGCGAGTCTTTGTCCCCGGAGAAAAGACGAAAGTTTATCAGACACGAACCAAAAAGACGTGATGATGATGCGATTGACCGTATTGCCGACAACGAACTGCCCCGAAGTGATGTTCAGGTGAGGAAGAACAGGCCTTTGGATGATGAAAGTCATGTTAAAAGCGACCGCGAGCCGCGTCAGTCAAGTCCCCAATGGAGAGATGGATCACCGCCCATCGTGAAGCTGGAAAGATCCGATGATTCCCGATCTGTCTCTAGCAGGTCTGAGACCACGAAAACGTCAAGAAAGCGGAGTTTCAGCGACAGTGTTAACGGCGAATCAGATGTTCCTCGCCCAGTACGTCATAGAGACTCACCTGTTCGAAGCCGCGAGGACCATATCCTGAATAATGGAATCAACTTCCCTCGACCCGCTTATACCGAGCGTTCGGTTTCGCCCGTTCGTCAGGCTCACAAGCGAACGGCTTCTGGTCCGCAGCTCACGAACGGAAAGAAGAAGAAAGCCCCGGCAGCTCTCATCACTGGGTTCCAGAGGCAAAGCTCCGAGGACCGATTGTCAATTTCATCCGCTAATGGGTCTCCGATGCCAAATCCATATGCACGAAAGATTGCCTCGGCTGATGGAGCATCGGCGTCGCCTGCTAGGCCTACGAACTATAAGAAGCTCCGCGATCAGAATGGTAGGACTAGGCTGGCGCGTGCTTGCGCGGCCCAGGAACTGGACCAGGTTAAGCAGCGACACGAGGAACGCCCGGAGGATTTGAATGTCCCTGACAATGCGGGAAATACACCTCTGCAAATAGCGGCTTTGGAAGGTTGTGCGCCTATCGTCGAATACCTGATCGAAGCAGGGTGTGAAGTTGAAACATGCAACATCGACAAAGACACTCCGTTAATCGATGCGGCGGAAAACGGCCATGAAGATGTGGTGAAGATCCTTTTAGAAGCCGGCGCGAACCCGCGAGCTGTAAATTCACAAGGTAATGAACCAAGCGATCTTGTCCCCGATGACTGCGATGAAATACGACACCTCTTAGAAGACGCGAAAGCAAACCGTCGGCCAACAAACCGCCGGTCTGAAGAGACAACCGCACCTCCAAACCGGGAATCATCCTCACGACGAATCTCGGGGACTAGCCCGCGTGAATCGCCCCCGATCAGTGGCCAACGCAGCCCTCCATATTCTAGCACGATGGCAACAAAGCGAAAGAGCGTGCGGAGCGAAGCAACAAGGAATGACTTGCTGTGGACAAAGGCTACCCCAGAGAATCTTCAGGCCTTTGCTGCGAAGGGTGATATAATGGGTGTTGCAAATATCTTAAATGTGGGACAAAAAGCTGACACAGAGTCGATGATTGCTGCTGCCAAGGGTGGTCATGACGAGGTGTTGTCCCTTCTTCTTGGTATGGGCGATGCGGATCCTGATCCCGCACCATTATCTTCCTTGAAAACCGGACATAACACCCCGATGCTTGCCGCAATTGGTCGTGGAAATCTTGCTGTCATCAAACTTTTCCTGGACCAAAAACGGTTTAACCCTACTCGCCGACTTTATGATGGCATGACATATTTCGAGCTTTCTAGGAAACGCAGGGCAGACAACTGGGAAGAAGAATACGACACCCTCAAGGAGGCATACGACAAGTACATGAAGAACAAAAAGCAGCGCAGGTCTGACCCCTCGTCACCGCGCCGAGCGCGAGAGAAAGAGATTGATAGTAAACGCGCCGTCCGTAAAGACTCTCCTTCCCCCGCCAGGTCAAGGAGGAACGGCAGTCCTGCTCCACGTGACAAGGATTCGGCTATGACAAAAGACAAGAAGTCCCTTTCTCAGCCGCGCGATAAATCCAGTTCCGGCATACCCCGTTCGAAGCATACCCATCACGACTCCACCGAGCCATATAGGCAGAAGCCAGCATCTGCGGTCAAGGATGGAGACTTGAGTAGGGGCGAGGACGTAATCAAGAGAAGGCGCCTAATCGCGGGCCGGCCACCTCAAGATCGGGAGCGCAAAGTGCCTAGCCTACCCTCGTCAGACTCGATCTCCAGTCGCGAAGATGGTGTCAAGCCCCGTTTTGATCGTTCATCTGAACCGGCCTCTAGAAACATACAACTTAAACGTGGACGCAGCAGTGCTAGTCCTGAGAGACCTCGTTCTCGTGGCACTGAGGCTGAACGTCATAATCGAGATGCTCTTAAGAAAAAGCGAAGGGTTCTATCAGAGGAAGGGGCGCCGAACGTCACTAATGGCGGCTTAAAGAGACATCATACTTCTGCAGCTGATGATGTCAAGTCACCTCCGCGACAAAAGCTCGGCATCAGCTCTAGTGACTCGAAAAGGGCCCGCTCGCAGGATTCACGTGCTGCTGCTGCCAAAGACCGAAATATGGTCAAAGAAGAGCGGGAGAAGCACGAAACACACGAATTGGTGGACATACCCATGGAAGACGCCAAGGCGGTGGAAGCAGACAAAGAAGTTCCCGCGTCGAAACCTAGACTGGTCGATGAAATCGAACCTGATGGTGAGATTGAGACACAACGCCCCGTTAGCCAAACTCTCGAGCAACAGATGGCCGACAAGGCAGAACAGGAACGGTTAGCTGAGGAAGAACGCGCCGCCGAAGCAGAAAAGGCTCGCATCCAGAAAGAAGAGGATGAACGTGCAGCTCGGGCGGCCCGTGTAGCTCAGGAAAAGGAAGAAGAAAACAAGCGAAAAGAGGCCGAACAACGACGGATTAAGCAAGCCGAAGACGAGCACCAAAAACGTCTAGAGCAAGAAAGGCAACGGCTCGCGAAATTGCGCAGGGAGCAGGAAGCGCATGAGCAACGCCGGCGCGACGCACTTCCTAGCCGCCTTTGTATAGCAGCCAATCTCGTCGGATCCAACGACCCTCAATCAAGAACTCACTCATGGCTGAGAAAGTTCATGCCAGTGGTCACGGCCGAAACCAAGCAGCTTGATCCTAGTTGCAGTGAGGACGTTGCCAACGAAAGATGGGTTCCGAACTATCTCGTTGCTCCGCTGCTAGCGACTAACGATCTCCACTTATCTCAGTACTCTGGATGGGAGAAGCGCGATGTAACGCCTACCCAGCGGATGAATCTGTGGCGGGTTACACGGCGAATGCTTGTGCAGGCGGACGACACCGAGTTCTTGACGGCGTCATTCGGACAGATCATGCAGAAGGACAGCGAGACCCGAAGCAAGTACTTTGATTTGGATCATGTTTTCTGGGTTAAGGTACGTAGTGTTCACTGCTTGATACATCTATAGATTTACTGATTCTCGCAGCTTTCCGACTTCATGGACCTTGTTCCACACATACCTCATCTTCATGGTCTCGACATCCAGTTCTTGAAGATGCATGTCGACCGAGAACCGGGATTCGAACCCCCTGTTCAGCCACCTCTTCCTAATGGGCACACCGAAGGACCCCTCGAGAGTTCTGGATCACCTCACGAGCAACCACTGACTAATGGCTATGGGCACAGCCAACCGAGTACATATGTCTGATTCTCTTCTAGTCCACATCACTTGTACAGGTGGACGATTTTCCTTGCATGTATGACTATGATACCTCTGTGTGATGCGATACACGATCGGTAGTTGGATAGACAAGCAGTCTGAGACTGCGTACTGAAAACTATTCTGAAATCATCAAGGCTTCTCCCCACTGTATACTCGTATCCGTATGTGAACAATCACGTGCTGCCAAGCAGCCATCATGACTAAGCCGTAGGGCACACGGATAGGTCTAGGCGAGAGAAATCGGGATCACCAACCCACAATCTTCAGATTCCATCCATAACCACCACTCTTCGAGGATATTCCGACATTCAATCGTCGTATCAACACATCATCAAAATGGTGCGTACAATCACATACCGGCGCTCCGAACTTGCCCCAATTGAATAGGCGCAGCATAGCCAGCGATGAAACCCAACTAACACTTTTTTCCCCTCTAGTCGGACGGAGAAGAGACTCAATCCAACCCCCCCGTCGCCGCTGAGGAGGTCGAGGTCCCCGCCGAGTCCGGCGCCGGCGGCCAGATGTCGGTCCTCGACGCCCTCAAGGGTGTCCTCCGCATCTCCCTCATCCACGACGGTCTTGCCCGTGGTCTCCGTGAGGCCGCCAAGGCCCTTGACCGTCGCCAGGCCCACATGTGTGTCCTGAACGAGGGCTGCGAGGAGGAGGCTTACAAGAAGCTCGTCGTTGCTCTGTGCTCCGAGCACAAGATCCCCCTCATCAAGGTCCCCGACGGAAAGATGCTTGGCGAGTGGGTTGGTCTCTGTACGTTCCACTAAACAACCCTGGGGAGAAGGTCGCGAAATCGACAATTTGCTAATTATCCGTGCGTGTGAACAGGCCAGCTCGACCGTGAGGGTAACGCGCGCAAGGTTGTCAACTGCTCTTGCGTCGTTGTCAAGGACTGGGGTGAGGAGAGCCAGGAGCGCTCTGTCCTCCTCAACTACTTCCAGACTGAGCAGTAGATTGGCTCTTTCGAATGGCAGTCCCGGGTGGAGGATTGATGTGATGCGATAATGAATGCGCTGGAGGGGTTTAACTATCTGTCTGCCGGCGGCACAAATTTCGATCGGGTCATGTCTTTTCTATTGTACTGCGGTACTGATCTAGGCTGTTGTGGATTGAGATACTCTCTATTTATCTATCAGGAATCTGAAAGAAAGAATTGACAAGCTTTGCATCTTCCGCGTAGACTATGTACGATATACGGGCATCATCAATATGGCTCGTCGAAAAGCCTTTTGTCATGTTCATTTATTGTATCTTCTATGCCTAAGTAGATCAGGTAGTAGTCGGACTGTATTTCCAGACTAACCTGCCGCTAGATATCCTCGAGAAAGACTGTACAGACGTAATCGTAGATTGACAACACCAAGGTATGCAGATTGTAGCGTGACATTTTCAAATTAAGCACCTCGAGCGAGATCAGGAGCAAGCAACCGACCGCAAAAGCAATACCGAACAGACGTGTAACTAACGGAACCTATACGAGGGTCGAGTCATCATCTTCGTCTCCGGTTTCAGCGACAATTGTTGATAGGGTGAGCTGCCTGGGTCATAATAGAGGCCCTCGATATTGCCGGTCTCGCGATGTAAAGAGATGTAGTAGAAGCCTGATATCGTAAGGCCTTGCCGAGCATCTGTGGGCGTTATGAAGCACCGTTCTGTGATTCCTTATCAGCTAACCTGTAGATGGTCAAGGTCAAGGGAGAGGTCAGAATAGGTTCAAACATACCCTTCCACCTCATCAGAATCCACCCCTTACACAGCTCCTCTGTGATCCATTTTCGTGATACAAGGTTCCGAGTCATCTCCTCGTCAGTTAAATCCTTAAACGGCTGCAGTTCCCGCCAGTAGGTGCTGTCGACCTCGGCATCCGCTTTGAAATTCTTCGTCTCGAGAGTATGGGAGTTGAAGTCGATGATCTCTCCCTCTAGAAACGTCACAATGTGAGCGTCATGCGATGGCGAGGTCTTGTCGGGAATGTTGTACGCTTCCATGGTCCCTGATAGGGTCATGTCGTGGGTGTTGATGTCGTGGATGGTTACTTTGACCGGCCAATTTTCATCTTTGCCGGTCCCAATATTATAGACCTGGTTAGCGAAATATCGTCTTCCGTTTGTTGTTTGTATGCTGATGCGGTTTTGGTCGCTGCTGTTGACTATCATGGGGTCGTTGGATGAACCGGGCACTTGCTGGGGCAGTATAACACTGGCGGTGCTTGCGGCTCTCTGAAAGCCCGAGAAGGTCATGCCTGGCCGAAGCCACGAGCACTCGGGAGGAGGGCATAGCGAGGAAGTGTCAAGGATAAAATCGTCCTCGTCCCAGGAGATAAGGTCCAGCTGAACAAAACCCCCGGCGGCCGCGGACCTCAAGCTTTCCTCAAACGAGCTCGAATAGCGCAACCGGTCAAGATAACGAATGGTCTCCTTCAGTCGAGGGCTGGGAGGGTTCTCCAGGTGCAGCTGTCGATGGGCGCTGACCCGCGCGCGAAGGTCATTATGTGTTAAGATGCGATGAGGCTCACTGTGGTCGTTGGGAAGAAACCGCCGAGCACGGGAGGATGGTGCACTAGTTTGATCGCGAGGGTCTTCCGCACGGTCAAGAAGATAATCATGAAGCGGCCGTGCGCGGGAGAATCTGGGCTGACGGGGTATTGATTGTGGTTGAGACTCTGCGGCTGGCCCGGTGTGATTCAATCGGTGATTGTCCTCTGCAGAGCTGCTGGGGTTTATCTGCGGGTTGCGGCGTGCCGAACGTCGCGAAGTACTTCGTTCGGAAAGCCGACCTAGCCATGATGAGAGCGCATTACTTTGCATTGACGGATAGGCCGGAGGGATATTATCCTCCTCGTCGGATGCCGGAGCCCAGCCATAGAGTGTACGCGGATTCGAAACCCGACCTTCATAGTTTGGTAGATTACTACTGTTCATGGTCCCGTAACTTTCCTCGCTCGGCCCGCGTATTCGACGTGTTATCGGTATGCGACGGTTGACTTCAACGGACATGCGCATGCTGGCATCATCGAGGTCCATCGGATCGATAGTAAGCCCGGATAATATCTGTTGTCGACGGCGGAGCTGGCGACCGATCAAGGACGAGGAAGGACCAGGCGGCGACCGCACGCGAGACCGCAAGAAGTTCACGTTATCATTATGGGCATGCTCGAACCCAGCGCGGGATTCTCGGTGGGAGGACGTAGGAGGCGACCGGGAGGGGGCATCCTGCAGAGAACGACGGATAAGTACAAGGCCTGAGACAGAGGGGGCGGGGGGAAACAAAATCTAGTGTAGGGCGGTCAACCTGCGACATGTCCCAGGGAGATGATTCAGTTGCTAGAGAACAAATGGAGAGACGCGAATTACCGGGGGCATGATATCCGAGGTTAGGTATTGGTAGATTCGCCGCGAAGAGGCGCGAAGACGGTGCGCCCGATGGGAGAACACATGCAGTGGATCGAAGAAGATGGAACGAGTGATGGCCGGGTTAGAGAATAGGGGAGATGGAGCAGGTAGGAGGCAAACTGAGCTGAGTGAGGAAGTGAAGGAAAACGAAGTTGTTTAAACCGAAACCGACCCTCCCACCCGAGCGCCCGTATACAACCAATGCCGTCGCTTATCTCGAGTTCAAGCCTCTCCCTCTATTGACTACAATGGCACATTGCGCTTCAAACCATGCCTCTAACACAACCATACAACAATCAGCCAATTTTTTTTGTCAGCGGAGCATGTACCTGAATCGCTCCACCGCTAGTCTTGTGCTTTGTCCCACTATACAAGCCTTGTCAGCTGTTGAGAAGTCTGGGGAGCGTTGCATTTCTCCTGAAGGCCCAAGATGGCGTCATCCGCGTATATCCGTCCATGTTTGAGTATAAGTATGAGAATGACTACGAGAATCCTCATTTTTTCTTCGTCTTGACTCTTTCCCAAACATCTCTCTCCCGAGAAAGTTGAGTGATATCAGGCTGCTCAGCATCTAGAAATGACCGAATCCAAGACTATCAGAGACTTGTATATGGCGTCCGATATTTCATCTTCTCAAATCAGTCTGGTCCGTGTCTGTCCGGGTGATTCCATAAGCTACGGCAGACCTATCGAGCATCATCGCAGATAGTCTATAGTGGTCAATATCCGTGGTGCGGCTCCTGGCTAAAAGGATCCGAGGCCGACAGCAGATCGAGGGTTCGGTTTTTTTTTGTGCTCTCTTCACTAGGTAAGTTCAAACCAGATATGCTCCTAGCTAAATGTATTGGATATTGTATTCTTGCATCTATATTTGCTATCCAATGTCTAGTGTATGTACTCTCCTTACGCAGAACTAGTGTCCGGTCAAAAACTGCACTCAGACTTACGCTGCAGCGCGCGAAGCATTTGACTCATCGGCACGTCTGATACAATCCACGATGATCGCCCAGAAAGCCTCCAGATCCACTCCACGGGGAATGCAGACCCCAGTAGGGTGATTGGCAACCACCGAACGACCCAACTGGCCTACCACGGCAACGTCTGTTCCATGAAGCCCATCTGTAACGACGGTGACGGAGAACCGCTCGCCATTACGGTCATCAAATCTCAAAGTCTGCTCGGGGTGTTTGCTAGCAAAGTCTGGGTTGAGGGTTGATATGATGGCTGCTACAGCGAGAGGGTCATGGAGTGGAGGGCCGACCGTGATACCAAACTCGGTTGCATAGGTTGAAGCGAAGAAGAGAAGCAGTTCGTATAGCATCTGGCGGAGCACAGTTGGCGGGGCTGAGGGGTCGCCGTTGCCATGTAAAACGCGGGTTTGCACATCGCGCGTGGCGAGAACTTGGTGCGTCAGGTCTAATGTCATCAGGAATGTCTTGGGCGCAAGGACCTCGTTGCTGAAGATCGACTGAGAAGCCTCGGGATCGCACTGTAGGAATTAGATGCGGTTCATCACTTGGTCTGTTGAGTAACGTACGTAGATGTTGAACTCTGCTAATGACGTGACATTCCCAACCCGCTTTTCATGTCCCACTATTCTGCTAATGGGGGCATTCGCGAAGCCATCACCAACACCACCGCCCATTATGCTTAGGCCTTTTATATGTGATGCAACCTCTGGGAAAGTCGCAAACAGCAGGGCAACGTTGGTCAAGGTTCCCGTGGCGATGACCCAGGGAGTTCCCGCAGGTTGAGCCATAAGTGCATCGCGCATAGCAAGAATGGGGTTCTTATCTGTGATTGGAGCCCGTGACGCTTTGGGGAGGAGATCTGTTCCATCAATACCCGAGTCGCCTGTTTTCACCAGTATGATTAATTTATCAAACGGAGTAGACTTGTTTGGTTTGAACAACGGACCGTGGATGTTAGGAGCATGAACTGCAGGCCTGCAAAATGGCTTCTTGCTTCCGGGATACACAGGAATATCCGGCTTGCCGAAAGCCTCTAACAGCCTTGTGGCATTGACAGTAGTGTTCTCCAACGACGCATTGCCATGGATCGTCGTGATACCTAGAAGATTCAAGGCCGGATGATGGGCTGCAAGAAGAATTGCGAAGGCATCCTACAATGATCCATTCCATTAGACAACTATGGCTTGTGTGCAAAACAAGGTCGAGGCTCAAAATTGACTCACATCGTGGCCTAAGTCGACGTCAGCTTTGCAGGATGGCAACGGTAAATAAATATGGGGTTGGGCTGCAGACCAGGATCACAATCCAACCAGAGAGGAGTTGAAGAATCTATTGTGTTTTCCATAATTAAATATTAGAAGCTTAGCAAACCAGCTCTCTATTGGAACTCTGGTTCGTCTACGAACAGCTTGAAACTTGAAGTTTAGTGAGAGGGAGAGAGAGTCTGGGGTCTCTCCAACAGGCGGCGGGGATGCTTATCCTTATCCTTATCCTTATCCCTTATCGCCCTAGCCCTAGCCCTACTTTCCTGTTCGGGACATGTGACGTTTCTAGGCTGGTCGCGTCTCGGAGCAGTTGACAATTCAACGCCTGCAGATCCGCGCTGCTGCATCAAACTCTCCGATATCTTTGCGTCTCTACTTGCTTCAGCTCACTGTACGCTTGCCTGCGATGAGATGACCACCGACCCTGTTCCTTTGGGCCTCCAACCCTTTTCGCAACTCAAGGCCGGCCCAACTACATCCAGCTCCAAGTCAACAGCAGTGCCGGCGATAACAACAACTTCGTCGCAGGCTTCCCATCGGCAGCAGCCGAAGAGCAATGGTCGGGATGATCAGCTTAACAGTTCCAAGGAAAAAGCAGTAGCGGCTCTGGTTCGACGTGTGCTTTGTCCTCAACAGTCGGGAAGTTATGGCAATGCCGCCTCGCTGCCGTATGCTCCAGAAGACCTACTACCGCCGCTTACAAGCTCAAATGATGTGGACCGCCAACTCTACGCGCTCGTCGCCCTAATAATCAAGGAGTATATCTCTTCCTGGTATTCGAAGATCACGTCAGATCAGGCTCTTATCAACGAGGTGCTTCAGCTGATTGCG
The DNA here is from genome assembly GCA_003719405.1 of Aspergillus incahuasiensis. Classification (NCBI taxonomy): domain Eukaryota; kingdom Fungi; phylum Ascomycota; class Eurotiomycetes; order Eurotiales; family Aspergillaceae; genus Aspergillus; species Aspergillus incahuasiensis. The sequence goes on from RHLP01000035.1 coordinate 34,496, forward strand.
CACCTCACTCGGGCGCTCGAGCAAAGGTTGCGGGAGACGGATATTGAACAGCTGGTTCTTGACGATATTCCTGTCTTGGTGGAAACGCATGTTATTTGTAAGTTGGAGTACTGCAGCATCATCGCAGCGTGGATGGCTCACTGACCGTGACCTTTGAGGACAAGCGTATCGAATGGCCAAAGAGCAATCCAAATTGTCCGGGCTATCTCCTTCAGCTCGAGAGATTTACCATGCTCTAAATCCGCACCCGAGCCTCACACCAGTTCCGGACACGTCCGATGCAGGATCAGTCGCGCAGCAGCGGGACAGTGAAGCGATATACCGGCGACTATTGGTGGACGGCGTTCTTGCTGTTCTCCTCCCGACTGAGGACCTCGAGAATGCATGTCTGCGAACTTTGCTGAACGATATACTGTCAGACCTCGTTCTGGGAAAACAAATAAGCGACAGGGTATGCGAAGGCTGGTTTCTATGGGAAAGCACGACGAAGCTGCTAGAAATCTTTTCAAAGGACAAGGACGGACCTAGGGATGGCGCACCAGAGAGACAAGTTCCACGCCCAAACCGATTGCAGCAGTTCGGTCTACTCTCAAACGCCGACGACGGGAATGATCAGTCGTCTTCTACTACCCAATCAAAAGTTCCAAGCTGGATATGGCAGATCCTCCAGTGCGCTTTTCTCGCATATGTGACTCTACGGTTCATCGTAGCTGGACTGTTTCGCAATGCGTCCACACTTCCCGTGGTTCCGAACTCACGCTCTTCAGCCAGCCTCGTGGACGAGTCAACTACGAATTACGATGTCACAAGAAAGCGCCCGGTGCTTGATTTTCGGCTGTTTGGCATGGTGTCGCAGTTGCTGGATATTCCTCGGCGGATGCCCTGGCTGGGAGGACTGTTGGCCCTTTTCCAGTACTTAATCCTGGCGGGTCCGGGAAAAGTGGGAGGAAGCGGCAGTGTTCTTGATAGGTGAGTCGCTCTGGTTATTTGGAATTCTGAACCCCCTTCCCCTGCCTGTCCCATGGTCGCACGATGTATCACAGGTCTGTACTCCGTCCACATGGTTGGGCCTGTCTTCACGAAGGAATTCGAAAAAACCAAGGGTAGTCGACTTTGGAATCGACAGGCTGCTAGCGAACAGCCTTACAAGCAGGACTCGTCTGTGGTTTGTTTCCGAGTGATGGTGCTGCAAACTTGGCAGGCGCTTCTCAGTCCGGCCGATTTTAGGCGGGTCATTGGAAGAGAGCCGAAGGACAAGCGGGACGTCAATGCAGTGGATTTACATTGCTCGCATGCTGCATCGATCACTTGATCTGCTGGTGGATGCACGGCGCATCCTTCGCAATCAGCAGCAACCGGGGCTCATTGGCTGGTGGCTTCTGGTATTGGGCGTTACACAAATGACCTCAAAATACCGTCATAAAACGAGACGCGTATCGTCAATACGGAGAGGGAGGTCCCCGACGGACCCCTGGCCAGTCTTCGGGATCATTTCTCATTTTGTGCATACCCTGAAGTCTGTTTGTGCCGCTATATGATGGTCGCCACTTGTCCAGGCCTTCAATCTTCAAGGCAACGGGGTCGGATACGAAGCTGTCCGCCGATTGGCCGCATCACAACAGACCGGCAAAAGCTCGACGTCTCTCTTTGAGCTTTGTCCATTATTCAGTGCTTATGGTTGCTCAGGAGTGATTGGGCAGGCCCGGCCCTTTCCGTGCCGTGCTAGAACCAGACTTCGCTGCCCATCACGGCCTGAAGAAAGCAGCCCTTAGCCCCTTGCCGGCTTCAGGCGATCGGAGAAATGGCAATTCCATTCTCGCCGATCGAGAAATGATGGACGCAACTACTCTTACTCGAGACTGGCGGGGAGATTTGGCATCAGAATCACGGACACCTACGGCGATACCGCATGCGGAAATGGCCCTTTCTTAGCTCTGGTCGCATGAAAAGCCCGCTAAGCCAGCCCTTTTGTGCTCTTTTCTCAGGCCAATCAGCATAATTCCTCACCCGTGAATTTTTAAAATCGACCTGCAGCCGAGGAGGGTTCCATGGCTCCCATTGTGTTCAGACCTAACAGCCTAGCCTATGACAACCCGCCAAATTTGTGGCTGCTCGGTGGCTCACTCTGATTGACGATGCACGCGCCGAAGAAAAAGCCTTCTCGATTTGAGCATTGACATTTGTCGTCAACGTCTCCAGTGCTGAGGGGCCGCAGCTGGCCCAAGCTTCTCGATTCGCTATGATCGAGTAGATCCTGTTCGCTCCCGCCGAATACGCATCGAATGATGGAATACCTTGATGCCAATTTGGCCAACCACACTACTGCTCAAATCAGGCAGAGGAAGGGGGCAGAAGGCATCCCTGCAAGCAGGGAAACTTTGCCAGGGCCCCTGAACTGGACTGCTTCTCCACACCTATCGCTCGCCTCGCCTTCCCACTAGGCTTTGGCTTCTTCGACCGTTGCGACAGCTTATCCCTTTGTCGTTGCCCTTGACGGCACTTGTCGTAGCGAGTTCCAGCCAAGATATTAAGCAAGCCGTACTGACCTAATTTCCACTAGGTTTCTCCACGAAAACATCGAGAAATACGTCCTTGTCCCCACTTTGTTACCCAACCTGCTGCAGGCATCGCGAGAGGCGCTTTTCCCGCATAATGCGCGTCCGAAGCCTGAGCCGAGTGTCAATCGCGGTGAGGCGCTGACGTCGACTTCAACGTCCACTGCGCCAACTCCAGCAGTGCAGCCGCCCATTAACACGACACAGACGAGTACCGACTCTGGCGGCAATGCAATAACGCCATCCGATAATGCGACAACGGTGCCGCCGGCCCAGCAGCGTCCTTCACCCGCCGAAGTCGCCTCAATAAGGCGAAAATGCGCGCTCGCCATTCTGTCTCTGGTACCTCGCCCAATCGCAAGTCGCTTGTTTGGTGTCCCGGCAGCGACTGGCCCTGACCCTAGATCGTCTGTTCAACCGCCGGCTCAATCTCCGGGCCAATTTCAGAGGTCCGGGTCTGACGCTAGAAGGGATAATCTTTCCCCGTCGCCTCCCATAAAGCCTTCGGGTGGTGGCAAGGACAATGACAGCGACAGTGACGTGGAAGAGTCGCTTCTCGCGTCGGCGATCGAGTCGGATATCCTTGACCTATTCGCGGATGAGTATTGCAACAAGCATCTCGTTTACTCGATCATAGAGACCGTTCTTTCAAAACTCTTGCCTGAGTTGTCAGAACGTAGTGTCACTGAGTTGCTGGAGGACAGGGCGGTTCTCGTACCCACTGCTTGAGGTACTTTATACTAACGTACATCTTTTATCCTTTGTACATAATAATGATAATGCTAATGACCTCGATGATTGATACCACGGCAATCTAGGAGCCGACGTTGCCAGGGAAGCTTAGGTTTTCATTCATTAGACATCTACCGTAGACAGGACCAGGTGAGCTTAATTTAGGTCACGAGCGGGCCATGGTACCACCATCATCTATCAATCTTGATATGATCGAGCCATCCAATCCCTCAACCCAGCCCGACCACCCCAACGAAACAACCCCAGAAACAAGCAACCCATCCCCGGGAACATTTCGCCATCCACGACTTCCAAGTCCGGAATCTCGAGTCCTCGAATCCTCGAGTCCATCCTTCCGCACAAGAAGTCGAGGCCAGTGCCAATAATGTCAATACCCTTACCCGCGCCAACGCGCCAAGACTAAGAAGAACAAAGGAACCACGGGTAAGGGCATGGCATTGCATTGCAGAGCTTGCAAGGCAAGGCACGCCGCACGGCAAGGCAAGGCAAGACAGAGAAGCGAGAGAGAAAAAATGGATAAAAAAGGAAAGAAAGAGACGGAAGAAAGTCACACACATCCTGGCCCTGTCTGTCCTGCCTGCCGGTTCCCTCGGAAACCTTGCCTTGGTCTGGCTCTGCGTTCCCCCGGACAGGACATGGTCGCGACTTCCCATGCTTGTGCGGTTGCTGTGTGGTACAGACTACGTAGAGACTTACCGGGGCGAGGGGAAGGGGAAGAAGGGGTGTCCACTGCAGGTAGGGGTGGCTATGTGTCCCGGGATGGACTTTGCTCGAAGTGCCCCCAGCTGCATTTGACATGATACCCTTGTACGTATCCTGCGGAGTACATGAGCCTACGAGCTACCTACATTAGTCCACTGCAATCATGCGAACGTGACTGTGGGTGTCAGGGTGAGGTGCGCTAGGGGGTATCCGTAGTCTAGGTTTCCGTACACTCCGGAGCATCCGTGAGGTAGATCGGGACTGAGAAGCCCGTACTCAGTACTGTCGCAATAATAAAAAGAGTTGGAGAAGGATAGAGGGCGCATAAGCTTAAGTACCCCATGCGTCGGCTGGGCTGGAGAATAGTAAGACTACTCCGTAGAGAGTCTAAGTACGGAGAAAGTCTCCAACGTCTAGCCAGGTCCAGTGCGCTCCGGCTCCGGGACGACTTCCGAAAAGCCTCTGTAATCTGATCCGTGACTGGAGCTTACTTACCTAGTTAGCTATACGTCAGAGATAGTAAGATACGGAGGAGGACTCCTTCTGAAGCCACACGCACTGGCTGGTTGGCTGGCTACACTGTACCTACAAGGAGACACGAGACAGATAAGATAAGTGGCAAGAAGGCGAAATGAAAGAAAGGAAGTACATTTACCTCGCCCAAGCGCACAGATACGACGGGATACCCGTCGTTCCCAGACGAATAAGATAGGAAGATGGGTACTCATCGGTACCAGGCTGAAAAGTCGGGTAGATGTACATGGGGCGCTGCCGTTAAGGGCGAAAGATGACGTTGAGCTAGTCCGGCTAGTGTCCAGTCTAGACCTGAACCCAAAGTTCAGGCTCAGGCGCGAACTGCCTACGGAGAACGCTTTGCAAACGGGCTGGAAGGATACTGATCCCTCGGCTAGACTAGGAGCAGTTCGTGTTAAGATGGAGGGAAGGAAGCAGGGCAGACAGGGGTGACGCAAAAGATGCGGTGAGAAACTTGGGGGAGGGGGAAAGTACTTCTGTACTCTGTACCTATCTCTCTGGTTTCGCCTACGGAGTACTCCGCATCGTAAGGTGTGTTGAGAGGGGGAAAAATTAAAAAGAAATTATGGGATGGTTCCCGATCCGTTTGGAATTGTCAGCATTGGCAATCATGGCGTGAAGTAGCCCACGCTGGTACTCCGTAGATGTCGTAGAAAGAATAAATGGCGAGATAAATTGATTGCTCAAGGTGAACAGAGTATGGATATGCTATGTCCGATGAGAGGAAAGAAATTGACCAAGGTATCACAACGCAGGGGGTTCTAATGCAGTTCGCGCGGGCGAGTTGATTTAGATGTTCAGCAGGTGATTATGCAGGCAAGCAGATCCAAGCAGGAGAAATGCAGACAGTAAGAGCACATACAACTCGTGGCCGAGTCTGGTGGGAAATGACAGAGAGTTGGTATAAATGCACGTCGAAAAGAAAGAGCTGAACAAAAAGCAAATCGCGCCATTGCCAATAGTAATATATCCGCCATGCATCCTATATATGAGGAGCAGTAGTGTCCTCCATCTCCAGGATATCGTATAATCTGAAAAAAGGAAATTGAGGTCGCCCTCGTAGTATCTGTATCGTCCCATCTGGTTTTGCGCATAAACCCCAATGTGCAGTGTAGTGTAGTGCTTAATGAAACAGGGAATCAGTAAGTAACCAAAAACAAAAGCATCGAAGTCAAACATGCAGCAAATATAAAACAGCCGCCTAAGAATTAGAGCATGATAAACGTATAACAAAGCCGAGGGAATTCAGTGACCTTTTGGCGTCTAGTCCGAGAAAGTAATGGACTTATTCAAAGTTATGAACACTTCGCTTCTTGGTAAGACGAGGCTGAGGAGGTGCAGGTGTATCTTCGTGCTCATCGATACGAGTAAGACCTCCGGGCAGCGTAAGTGGCTGTTGTGCGAGCTGTAGCCTCTCTAGTAGTTTACCAATGGTAAGGGCCTCTTGAGCACCTAGCCCAGAGCTCTGGTGCTCGAAGTAGTTCACCACCAGCTCCAAAGCCTTGCGAGCTTCATCCTGAGTCGGGGAACCTGGGGAGCTGGTTGGGGAAACGGTCGAGGATCTCGAATATGACGGAGGATATATAGTTTTGGCCCGAATATCTGGGATGCTTCGATTTCGTTTGATCATGCCCGCAGACGTGTCAATATTGAGAGAGATCTTCTGGTCGCCGCCCTCTCCGACAGCGTCCTCCATTGCGGCAGGTAACAACCCCCTCATAGCGGATGCGGGCTCGGAAAAGTCGTCCGTTGGCACGGAGAGGGTATCGACATCGGCGAGCGGGAAAGTTTGGCTCCTTGGTCTACTGGAGCTCATGTCTGTTGGGGAGATTCGGGATTGACTGGACGGAGTAAACGGACTCTCGGTAAGCAACGTGGATGTCGGAGAAAAAGAAGAGGTCGTATCAAGCGAGATAGTACTCCGAGAGTGCGCATGTTGGAAGTCGATTCCAAGATCCGTGGGCCCGATGGAAATACTGCCTCTGATATTCTCGTGGCTTTGGGCGGGAGACAGCGGCGAAGGAGAAATAAAGCCAGTACCCCTAGGCGAGATGGGTGACAGCACAGTAGGTGAGTGCACAGCAGATGCCAGGGCCGAGTTGATGCTCAGACCAGATGGACTTTCCGGTTCACTCTTTGCTCCAAAAGAGCCCTTTCGAGCTTTGGCACCCATCAAGCCATTTTTGTGCTTGAACTTCTCTAGCCAGCTGGTGCTCAAGACCTTCTCCTTCCCATCGGAACCACAAGTGCTGGCAAAAAAGAGAGCCTTTTCTCTAATCATTTCATCGGTTAGGCCATGACCACCCCTCTGGTAATTCCTAGCCCAATTGGATAGGGCCTTTTCGATATCCGGGACTCGGCCCTTGGCCCTTTTGATGGGTGAACGGCTCCCATCTTCAGGGTTGAAATACTTGTCCTTTTGCCGCAGGACCTTCGAGACAGTGCTGTAAGATGTTAGAAGTCTGACAGTGGGAGGTGAGGAAGGCCGCTATACCTTCGTTCGACACCAAAAAGCGCTGCTTAAAACTATTAGCATATTCAACCCATCCAGAGACGGGTGGGGGGGGAACGTACCTCCTATGTCTGATTGTTTGGCGGTTTTGTTTTCCTCGGCATAGATACACATCCTTCGTCGGTCATCGTCGGTAAGGGTCCTCCGTGGTGTTGCGCTACTCGTAGACGACTTCCTAGGCGGTGGAACCTGGGCGATTGGCGATACAGAAGGGGCGATAGGAACCGGAGCCACTGGGTGCTCGGGATGCTGCTGAAAGGGCGGTTGGGGGGTTGTGGTAAGCATGCTGGGCCAGGCATTGGAAGGCACGGTCATCGGCAGTGCAGGTGGTGCATAGATTGGTGGTATCGGGACGCCGTAGGAATCTAAAGGTACATGGACGCCGTATCCAAAGCCGTGATAATCCAATGGGGGCGAGTGCTGCTGGGACGGATGAAACCCGTTCATGTCCAACCAGGGAGACTGTGGTAAGCCATTATCCTGCGCATGGGGGATCTCCGTATCCATGGCGTAGAATCTGGAGATGAAAGCTGGAAGCTGGGATTATAGAGAAGGCAGGAGAAGAGACTTTCAAGATGATGGCGGCGGGGAACAGATGCTATAAGCTGCAGCCTCAAAAGAAGGCTCGAGAGGCCTGAGGGGAAGCGAGGATGGCGAAAAAAAGCAAAGAGAAGAGGCCAGATGCTGGAGATGGAGAAGAGAATGGAGATGGAGAGCTGGAGAGCTGGAAGCGGAAAGAGCAGCGCAGAGCAGACAGAGCAGAGAGCAGACAGAGCAGACAGAGCAACGCAGTCTAGAGCCAAGACAGAGGACGACCGAGCATCTGCAGGCGCATAGTCGACATGGAACAGACGCAATTACAATGAGCAGGCATGGATGGTCTAATGCAGAGCTATCTGGAATCTGTATAGGACTCGGAAGAGAAAGAGCAAGAAGAGGCGACGGAGAGGGACAGGAGGGGAGGCTGCTGCGCGTCAGGCATGGACGGAGTTTAAAATGGAATGGTTGAGACGATCACAAAAAGAAAGAGTCTGGAGGCAAGACAAGGCAAGGCGAGGTGAGGTATAGAGTCGAGGAGAAGAGACGAGGTGGTGGTGAGGGCCAGTGGTACCTCGTCGTGCTACCCCGGCTCGCCATACTGATTATTCCCTTTCGGTTTATTATATATCAACCCATTTCGGGCTGGACAGAGCGAGAGATTAAAATTACCGCGCCAGCATCGAGAACCTGCACTTTGGTGCTCTGATTGGCCCGCGGCCAATCCTCTGCAGCAGAAATGGTGGGGGAGGCTGCCATTAATTGGCCAATGCGAAGATTGACGAGCAGGGATCGCGATACAAGACGTGACCCCAGGCCTCGTCATGCTTCGTACAGCCCAGGTTAGGTACAGTACTTGAATACGCTGCCTGTTCCTGAGCCTAACGCTGTTGGGGTCGCCTGGGAGGCAGGTTCTGCTGTTACACGGTACACCGATATGGAGGCCTGACTCGAGACTGAGAACGGTAGAAGGCACGTCAAGTCTCTCGACAGATCTCGGTGGAGCCGGACAAGGGAAGGCTAAATGGACAAAGAGAGACCAGTCACCAGAGCCACAGTCCAACCGCAGAAAAAGCACTCACCCATAATGCAATTCTCTTCGCATTCTCACCTCCCCGAGTCTCAATCGTTTGTCTCCATTCACCCGTCCGTGACTTACAAGTGTTCCTTCAGTTCTTGCTCCAGTCTCGCTGGGCATTTCCCGCTTTCGGCTCCCGTCAATTACTCAGCCCGTGCTTGTATGACACGAAGGTCGAGGTGTACAGAGCAGCAACTCCACCCAGGCGTGAAGATCAGAACTGGAATTGTAGGGTTGATCGTCCTCTGTCGAGCAGTAGTGGGCGATGACTCGCTGAGCCCGCGGATTCCTTCCCCGTGAAGGACCCAGAGGATCCAGACAAAGCTCCAAGACATCTTGAGTTTCTGACGGACGGATCGCGACTCCGCGAGGAACCGGCAAACCTTAACACCCGCATGACATACTCGAAGGAAGATGATTGTTAAATTCTCTGCGTGAGACTACCGTAGCCTATGCTTCAGATGTTCTCGAGCGCTGCCTTTGCTATGAGGCTGTACAGAGTATTCCCCAGTTCAAGTTCCTGTATGCAGCACTTGAGTGGAGTGACACGGCCACGTGAAAGTCGAGCTGGAGAGTGATGAGGTCATTAAAAGCGCTTCTATCCATCAAGAAACGGTCTTGGGCTCTGGAGAAAATGGGCCGACGATGATCTTTATCAGCGTTCGAAATGGCGGCAAGTGCTTAGACCCGAATTGGCGAACTATCGACAAATCGAGGCTCGAGCTTGTCAGATTTCTCAGGATGGGGCAGGAGATGATACCCACTCTTCTCGAAGTCCTGCTTCCCCTCGCTACCTCAAAAGAGTGAAGAAGACGGAGAGAAGCGGAGGAGCTCGTTCAACAATCGTCCCCTATTCTGCGAGTATTCCGTTTGGACTAATCCTTGTCAGCCAGATAGGTGAGCTACGTGCACTCCAGAGAGTATCCAGTCAGAAAGCAGGTCTGATCTGCGCTCTGCGCACTTTGTCACGAGAGTAGTCCTCGGGAGTGCCGTTGCGCGAATCAGCAGCGCCGAAATGATTTCAATTTCTTATTTGCGACTGAGGCTGACCAAGGATTGGAAGAGAGGCTCGGCCTATCACGGCGTACGCAGGAAGCATGGCTCCTTCAAGGAGTGAGCTAAAGGACAAGGACGGTTTAGCGCTGGCACCAGCCTTCAATCTTGAAGGTTGGCCAGTGTGGCCTTGAAATAATAATCCTTGATCGAATTCAACAGCATCAGCAGAGCTAGGACCCCATGCTCCACAAGGCCCGCCGCGGTCCACTCCCGGGCCGCCAGCCTAAGCTGTGCAAATCTTGACATTTTGCAGTGCGAGTTTGGTTACTTTCGTATCGGGGTATCTTGCCGTATCGAAGACGAGCTTCGAGTCTGGGATCCCCGGTCGAATGCCCACATCCCTGGTTCGTGAGCTTGTCCCATTCGTCTGATGGAGCGTCCGTACCTGACTGTGTCAGAAACAGTCAGCGTGGAGGCGGGGACGAATCGATTTCGGGATTACGAGAAGTTGATGTGTCGGTGGCGGCCCAGCCTTACTAGGGCTAAAGCTCCCGGCCATTGGGGTGCGTGCTCAAAGGCCGCAATCCGTTCTTCTGGTCGGGTAAATTCAGCTAGCAAAACGTGATCAGGGCCGCGCTCCAATCAGTAGATCTGAGCTCCTTGAGCTGCATGTTTGACCGTCCACGAGAGCTGTCAGTGAGTCAGTCGCCGAGATCGATGATTGACCTTGTATGTCACACCCTGTCTCAGAGCCGGTGTTAGTGGTGGCGTCCGTGCCGCCTTGGGTAAGGCGCCAGCCAGCCCTGAGTTACTGCCGTAGGAAAGACCCTGGGCTACCCTAGGCTCCTAGCCAGACGCGGCTGGGGACCTGCATCTGTATCAGATCAACCACGGCAGTCTGAGTCAGATTGCTTCAGATCTGAAGCACACTTTGTCGCTGGCTCAAACCATATTTATCTACCCAAGGTAATCCGTACTCCGTACTCCGTAGCCTACTGGGGGGTGTCGGAGTAGAGTTACAATCCCCGAAACAGGGTAGCGGGGTTGCGAAGGCCTTGAAAGACCGGACTCCAGGCTAGAGGGACAGGATACCGGATACCGTATACCGGACAGCGTCGCCCGACTGCCCAAGAGGAGTATCGACCAGTCGGAATCAGGGAATAAATTCATCCTCTATCAGCACCACCGTCGAAGACAAGTCGCACGCGATGATAGCCTTATCGGGGTGTATGTGTATCTCCAAAAATAGATCTGTAAGGTACCACGCTATGGAGCATGTCAGTTTGCCTTGTCGAAGGACTATCCCGACATTATATTATCCCCCGTATAGCAGAGTCAGAGTGATATCTGCTATCTGCTATGGGAAGCGCTAAGACAGGGGTGCACCCCAGCCTGCATCTGCGCATATAAGACGTTGAGCGACTCGGCGACTCGGCGAGACCATTTGAGCCTTTGAGGCGGGGGTTGGGTTGTCGTCATCCACCTCCGCGATAATATGTACTAGCCAGGCCGGATCTTGCTCTTGTAATCTCAAGTAATTCGACATCAGGCGACCGACCAACGAGATTAGCTATAGCCATGGTATGACAATGGCTCGGGCAGAAATTGCTCAAGTTAAGCACCATTTCGACAGGTAGTCATACCCGTATAATCTTCAGGATCGGAACTCGAACAATGATGGCCGACCGAACGTTTTCCCGTCTCTTTGCGTTCTGTCTCTTATTTTTTTTGTCTGTTTGGATTATTAAAAGAGCTGTCAGGCACAAAATGAGGCCAAAGCCGAGGGCTGATGGGGTAGCTGGGCCGAAGGATCCGCGGTATTTAAGCCTAAAATGATGGTCCGGTGCAAGCAACGTTTCCGCCGTACGGAGTTGCCAATCTCGTCAGCTACACTTCGACACGGCCGTCCTTTCTGAGGCCTACTTTGGCATCCAGGTAGGTACCTAACATGGATAGATCATTAGGCACTTGAAGCCGTCGGCCGCCGGTGCCGTCTTCAGGCAACGAGTGACGAATCTCCATATTACTGATCAGTAATATCACTGGATATAGATTGATTGAAGGCGCAGCGAGGCTGTGCATGTGCCAGGGTAAACCTCGGCGCTTAGGGCAGAGCACGAGAACAAGGCCAGTCGTCCCTTGCATCAAGGAAAAGTAGTAGACTAGGCTACTAGCCCATCGGACTCGGCAATAATTTGCTTGAATCAGCACTAGACACCACTTTCCCATCTCCATATAGGTGCTATCATACTGAGAAGACCCTCCCTTTCGTTTGCGCTCAACTTAGCCAGGATCTATCCTAGCATTAGCCACAGAATAGACAAGACACCAGGTGAGCAAAGTGTATGCAATGTAAGAAACAAGTATGTGCCTTACCCTCTTCTGCTCCCTCCAATTAACACTTTCTCCAATCGAAAGCGGGAAACAGACTATGCCCCTCGGTGCTGATCTGAAGCCGTGTTTATCCTTCATCTCTCGCAGTGGTCACGGTTGTATCAACTCATATACACTGACCATCTTGTATGCAAAGTCATACCCCTCCCAATCCTTATCCCTTCGGTTGAACTCGACATTGCCCAGTCCATCTTCTGCATGAGACATGGAGATTGAACCCTTGTAGAAAGCGATAGATTGACAAGTCCAGATGGAAGTCTGAGGAGAAATGCCCGGAGTTGAATTTTGTTGAGTTCCGGCCATGGCCGCCTTCGAGAAGAGCGAATGGGAGCCTTTCTGCACGCAAAGAACTGAGTCCTGCACTACTGCATTCCATCACCAACCCCCAGACGATTCGCCATCTCCAGCTCCATGCGTTCCCCCGGCTCTGGCCCCTCCCTTATTTCAGCCAGCATGTCACCTCCCATGCTGAAATCAAGTTCCCAATCTTGCCACTGCTCTCCCAAGGCACCCTTCATGCTCTTTAATACGGCTTGCTCAAAGTGCCACCGTAGCGCCTTGTCGCTCACACGCCATTCCTTCGGCCCCCTATTCCAGGCTTCGGGCCGTAAATGTCTGCCATCTATTCGAGTCATGAATGTGTCCTTGTTGAATACAGTCACCTTGTAACCATTCTATTCCCCTGTTAGTGTATGTCTACAGTAAACCCCCTTTATAAGCAACTCCTTAATAAGCAATTCTCCACTATAAGCAACCGTAAAACTCTTCTGAATTACTTCACCACCAAAAATTGCTTATATTTCGATATAAGCACGTTGTTAGTAGGTCGGTCTGCTCCCATATAAAAATGCTTATATCCAACAGAGGGGCCTGCTAATTTAGTGTTGTTTAGGTTGATTTTGAAGCTGAATTTGTTGATTCTGAAGCTATTTACACCGTTGTACAAAGGTAAAGAGATTATTGACGACCCTAACCACCTTAACAACACTATCCTGGGCCAATTTACTAGTAATAATGAGGCTTCAGATGACGAAGAAGACGAAGATAGCCCTCCGGTTGAGCCAGTGCCTCAAATAACTGCAGTGGATGCTTTAGAAGCCTTATTCAAGCTTTGTATGCATCTGGAGCAGCAAATTAATGGTGATCCAGCTGCTTTAAAGACTCTAGGATGCTTAGAAAGGTCTATATAGTGTGAGAAGGTCAATTTGCAACACCAAAGCAATATCCGACGCTTTTTTGGATAAGCATGGTTAATTTTTGGAGGTTAGGGAGGTGCTGTAACTACCCGAATTGAAAATATATATAGTTTTGTATGGGCGGATGACTAAAATTGTTATAAGCAATACTCCAATATAAGCAACCGAAATGCCGTTCTGGATTAGTTGCTTATAAACAGGTTTTACTGTATTAGGGTTGTGATTGAATGGCTGACCAATGGGTTGATGGCCCATATATATATCAAAATGTATATGGAGGGTCGAGTCGAGCAAGAGACCGTCCTGCGGGGAGTACATCTTATGCTCCCCAACTTTATGTGCGTCGCTTGGGTCTGTGAGCCACTGGTGATCATATCGATTTTGTATCCAGTCTTGCTGGCCGACAATTGGGAATATGTGGGCCGCCTGAAGCCATTTCAGGGTGTCTGGTTCCCCAGAACCTGTTATGGCGCATTCCGTCGCGTTGTCTCAACCTGTCACGGAACCAGCGGTGCTATTGATTTCATGCGCTTTCTGTTAGCCAGCCGGGCGGTCCTGTGCTCGCTGTTGAAATATGAAGTCGGCTATAGAACGGGAAGAATGAAGGATTGGCGTTACCTGGTTGGACATGCGGCTTGATGGGACTTCGTTCGAGGGAACTCGCCCGTGTAGCCTCCCGTGCAGTGATTTGAACGTCGAGGGGCGCACCATCTGCAATCCGCGTTAGAGGGAGTAACATCGAATGTACAGTGCTATTGTCTATGCATCCTACCCTGTTTCAACACAATGTAGCTTCCTTCCGCCAAAAATGCACCATTTCGGGGCAGGAGGCGACCCGTGTCGCCATTCGCGTCGACTTCGAAGATCGACCAAAGAGTCGCCTTTGGGATGTCCAGGAACAGCGGACACATCTCGTAGAGGTCCTCGCGGGTCAGGCTCCCATTTTAATATGTCCCTTTCGGGTTGTTAGATAGAGTAGCTTGAGTATGTAGATTGACTGCATCGCACTCACCACCGAGGATATGGCCGCTGTCGTGATATATGTGAACATTGCGGCTTGTGGTGGAGCGGGGTGCCTCAAGCTCACGATGAGCCATTGTAATTGACCGCTTTCGATGATCTTTCGAGAAAAATCGAGACGCAGAGGATCATTTTAGTGTTGGTGTTGCGGTTGGGGATGTCGAGGGAAGTGTGCTAGTGTTAGAGTTACAATGACCTCTATAATATTCTCATTCGCCATTTTGCGAAAGGCTAAAAAAGTCTCTCGTCACTAGTTGAATGATGAGAAGGTAAGGAAGAGATCACAGGCAGGGAACCATAATAGAGAAAAGATAATATCAAGAGAAAAAAAAGGAGAATGAAAAAGCATAAAAAAGAAACTGTACAAGCCTATGTATAGCCATAATAAACATTAAAAATTATACCATATCAACCTCAACTTCGCCCCCAAATAGAAGTAAAACCCTGAATCTCGACTCTAAACAGCCTCAACAACAGTATGCTCAGCATAAGCGGAAAAAGTATGCTCGGGGCTCGCCCCGTTCATACTAGGATCACCAGATAGACTCCCAACAATACCAACAGAATCATCCGGCGGAAGTAGCCCATCAAAGCTATGGCTGTTATGCGTATCGCGCGAGACCGCAACAGACTGGAGGGAGCACTGGCTCGAATCTCCTGCACTGCAGTCAAGGTGTGGAAGTAGCGACGGGTCCGCTCATCAGCAGCGACATGGTGTCCCGAGCTCTCGACTTCTCACTTTTCTTGCGTGAGATCTGTGAATGTTTTTGCCCACCATGAGGACTCAGAAAATGGTTTGATCTTTGTTGAGTATGGTTTGGCAAGGTTGTGGTATGCATCCCCGCGTGAGTTGCAACTCGCGAGTACTAGTCTACTTCGCACCGGTCTCGGATATTCATTGCCTGATTCGCGATTGATATGGAGATGGTTTTGTTCGTACTGATAGGTCCACGCGAAGGAGCTATGACTGATGGAAATGACCCGAGAACATCCGGCAAGAGTGACGATCTGGATGCAAGGCGACATATCAATCACCGTTGAGATATGAGAATCTAGGCGCAAGACTAAGAGGGACGCTCAGTCTCCATAGTTCCAACTAGTCGAAGGTGGTCCATGATGAGACGCGATCAAACTCTCAACTCCATTTTCTTAATATGCACGACATCTGTATCATAACCTTACTGTGAATCGTTCTGGGCTTTGTTCTTGAGTCTGGATTCAGTTCCTGACTCAGTTTCGACGAGAATTGAGAGACAGTACTTTTGTCCGCCGGCGTTGTATCCGGTTGCTGAAGTCCACCTAAGCGAGGAGGTATTGACTGTACAACCCCTCACAATCGAACTTGGGTTCGTCATATTACCGTAATGCGGTAAGCGACATAATTGAATGGCAAATGGGGATTCAGGAGCTTCTGGTTTTTTTTTCCTGCGGGTGGATTTAGGATTTGGTCTACTGCTAAGCACCCAGGACCCTGTCTACCTGCAGCGCCACGGCTGAGTCGCGGCCTTGCAGGAATGCGATGTTCGAGATGCTGCCCCATAGCCGACCAGAGCCGAGTTCGTACAGATTCGAATTAGTGTCCAGTCTGCTGGGGCCGTCATGCATATGCAAAGGACATTTCTAGGGGACCAAGGACGGTGACACTGGGGAAGTTTCTTAAAAGTCTCGGTCAGGGGCTCTCATCACTCAATCTGCGCGCTGTGGTCGAGATCCCGTTGTGGAACAGGGGCAATGATACACAGCGGACGCCGCGTGAGCTTCCTGGCTTCTGCAAGCGGACATGTTCCTCGAATTTGTCTCGCACAAGCCCGAGTCACTTTGTGAATCAGAGATTGCATTATTTGTCAATCCTGCTGCCATGAAGTCTGGGCTTCTATATCGTGCCTCGTCTACGACATCTGCCGACCAGGGACAAAGCAATGCGATACTCGTCCACCAATGACGGCGAAAGGTAATCGACCCGAATGGAATTATTTGTCTTGTTGGGTTGACGATGTGGCCAAAGCGGGATCAAAGGCAAAAAAAACAATGAGTACGGTATCGGAGCATTAATATGGCCCTACTCGTTTGGATATCCCGGGCTGTGATCTAGAACTTCCATTGTTTGGCTTACCGGAGAATTCGGATCTTTGCATGGTCCAAGAGCGTCTCGAACGTTGAACTAGATAAATGAGAACAAGATAAAGCTGGACGTACGGCTCACCAAGAAACACCGTCATTAGGGGTAGCTTTCATCCCCCAACAAGCTTGCCGTTCTCTCTTCACACATGTTGCGATGAGGACCAAATGCGCATCACTTCGGGTAGCAGTGGAATGCAGATTCGGCCGTGGTGCAGCCTGTGCAGGTACCCAGGCTAGCTAGTGATCTTGCAGGACCAAGCGGCATTTGGCAGGTTGCTGCCCGTGCGCACATCATCCCCTCCAATCAATCCCCTCATACTATCTCGTAGGAATCCTGTCACAAGGGTTGGCTCTCCTGGATATACAATCCTTTTCGAGAGCACCCCTAGCACACAGCCCGCTCAACTTCCTCGACGCGATTCGTCGCAGGTTGTTTGTATTCAGGCGAACACTCTGGTGCTGATACGTTCTCGGTTCCTCTTACCGCTTGATAATCGTCACTGTAGTTACACCGTCAGTTCTAAAAATTCCATAGTTTTTGGTGATGAGTCGCGAACCAATATCCTCATCAGCCAACTCGTGAGTAAGACCGACACGCTGTGGTTGATGCTTGACGGACCGACCATACACAATGGCTTGCTTGAACTGATCCTTGATCGTACGGTGAATGGAGTTACACTAAAGATTGAGTCAGCAAACTGAGCTTGCTGGAAAGGTAAGAAATGGGGGCGGTACAAAGTCCTCGATCGTGCAGGCAGTGGATCTGAGCACAACAGGGGCAGTATAGTCAGGGGCTTTGCCCTTTGGCTTAGTGTAGACTCGTCGGAGGTTGAGCTTTTCCCACATCATTTCCAACAGCTCGTCAATGTTCCAACCGTGTTCCGAACTGATAGGCACAGCATTGGGAATTCGATATAGAAGGTCGAGTTCCTCGATGGTGATGGCATCAATCTTGTTCAGAGCGTAGACGACGGGGATATATGCGCGGCTTTTAGCCTCAAGGACATCGATGAGGTCATCGATCGTCGCATCGCATCGAATAGAGATATCCGCAGACGAGATTTTGTATTCACCCATGACAGCCCTGATTTCCTGTTTGGTCCGAAGACTCTTTGTTAGTCACTGTCGCGATATGAGTCCGACTGAATCGACTTACGTCATTATCAATATGGGTAAGCGGTACAGTGCTCGTGATCGAGATACCACCCTTGTCCTTCTTCTTGAACAAAATGTTGGGGGGTTGCTTATTGATTCTGATTCCGAATCCTTCCAATTCGTTTTCAATCACCTTCTTGTCGACCAAGGGCTTGTTGACGTCAAGAACGATGAAAATGAGATGGCATGTCTTGGCGACAGCAATGACCTGTCGCCCACGACCTTTACCATCCTTGGCACCCTGGATAATACCGGGAAGATCCAGGATCTGAATCTTCGCACCGTTGTATAGAACTTGTCCGGGGACGGTCGTCAATGTCGTGAACTCGTACGCCGCGGCTATCGCAAAATTTCATCAGCATCTGGCGCATCGATCCTAGTTCATTCGCACATACCTTCGGAATGTTGACCCGTTAACTTGCTCATCAACGTACTCTTGCCGACGGACGGGAAACCAATGAAACCACTATTCCTATATCAGTGACAGTTCCATAGCGACGGGAGTCAATGGCAGACATACACACTAGCAACACCAGTACGAGCAACATCGAAGCCAGCTCCACCACCGCCGCCTCCTCCTGACGGTGTCAGAAGCTCACGCTTCA
Organism: Aspergillus incahuasiensis; assembly: GCA_003719405.1. NCBI lineage: Eukaryota > Fungi > Ascomycota > Eurotiomycetes > Eurotiales > Aspergillaceae > Aspergillus > Aspergillus incahuasiensis. The sequence goes on from RHLP01000035.1 coordinate 52,654, forward strand.
GCTTAGCAAGTTTGGCCTTCAGCTGTCCCAAGTGGTAGGAAGTGTTCTTGTTCTTCTGAGTCCGAGCCATCTGGAAAGTGTGTCAATATGCGCCCCGACTGACGGTCTGAAATTATGGAAGCGAACCTCGTCCTCGACTTGCTTGATCTATATTCATCCACGGAAGTCAGTATGATGCTTGTAAAGGCTGGTGGGCATATTCTGACCTTTTCCACGGTGGTCGACATTGCGGCGTATGGTTACGAGATGACCTCTCGTACGGCAAAATCTATATAAAATATAATGTATGTAGCCCGGGTTTGCTGGCTAGGACGCGCACTAGGCGAATGCTCTGTTGGAGAGAAAGATGGTGACGATGGTTTGGCCCGCGGGCGGGGAAATTTGAACTTTGTGGCCGCTTTCGCGCCTGGGGCACTAAGGCAGAATTATCTTATCGCTTATCGTCGGCGCGTGGCGCGATCAGTTGGCTCCTTCTAAGTTAAAGGCCTCTACGTATCCATAGCCTACTGCGTACAAACAACGCATTGCGGTTACGTACAGGTCTCCATGCGATAATCGATACTGACCGACGTTCTCTTTTAAAATCTCTCTCCTCCCGCCCCCACCCGCTCCTTTTTCACATTGTTCCTATCCTTAGCTCCTACATCCGATAGCCCGAGTGAACTACAAACTCTCGTGGAGTACTTAGCCATTGAGTATATTCAAGCAAAGCACTTAAAAAGAGCCGAAATGCCTTATCTCAAGTCTGGTTCTACTTCATCCTCAGATGCCGGGAACTCCCCAAGCAACGCCTTTGAGGAGCTCGTCCAGGACCTCAGTATAGCTCTCGGCCCTAGCTCCGGGCTTGACTCGGACGATGTCGACCCTCTCGATATCCAGCGTTTGATGGAACTCTACACCTCGAACCAAGGTGACTGGCTCTCGTATGCCCTGGGGGATACCAACAAGTCTTACACGCGGAACCTTATTGACGAAGGAAACGGGAAAAGTAACCTGGTGAGCTTCCTCCCCTGTCTCACCGCCAGTCGTTATCTTTCTAGCTCTACCCTCGCTGTCACTGTACATATGCATGGCGCTTTTGTCCATGCACACGTTAGCGGGTGCTGTTGGGAGAGAACACCTTGCGCTAACTTAGTTATCAGCTGATTCTTGTATGGAGCCCTGGACGGGGAAGTGCCATTCATGACCATGCAAATGCGCACTGCGTTATGAAGGTATTGTCAAGTTCTCGGTTAGAGTTACAGGTCAATTTTTCTAATTTGTCTTGGTTAGATCCTGAAAGGCACTCTTCAAGAAACCCTATACACATGGCCAGACCAGGATAAAGTGCAACATGGACAGTCATCACCTCCTCAAGTCACGAAAGAGACAACATATGGCGAAAATCAGGTCACATACATGTCTGATAAGGTTCGTTGAATGATACCTAGAATAGCTGAACGAGGGCTAATGTGTTAAAGCTGGGCCTGCATAAAATCCACAACCCCAATCCAAACGAGGTGGCCATTTCTCTGCATCGTACGTATTTAACCCTCCTTGAGGTTCTCTATCTCACACTGAGCCTTTCCCTCCCAGTTTACACTCCACCAAACGCTGCACACCACGGGTTCTCGATCTTTGACGAGAAGTCAGGCAAGGCATCTCACATCAAGCAGTCGCACTTCTATTCCATTCGAGGTGAACGGACTTGATACCAGCCCATTCCGATAAACTTTACGACCCTGATACTTGCTCGACGTTCAACACTCTTTCCTCCTAGTACTATCATAAATCAACTTCAGCGACTATAAACATCACCACTTTTCGAAACTATCCCTAAGGTTACTCCTACACGAACCCAGCCCTAACAGTGCAAAGCAACCATTGGTTTCTGTTTTGCTTGATCCTTGGCTTTTTGGCGTGCATTGGACTGCGTATTATCTTTTCATTGTAACTATTGATATCTGCTGGATACCAAGGTAGACAAAGGCCCATGATGAAATGAAATGATTCTCCATCTGCTCTGCTCATCCGCCAAAATTGAGAAGTACATACTGATGATTTAGGTATGCTCACGGCGTCTGCCACAATCAACGATGCAAAGATAGATAGATAGCATGCTTGAAAACAAGATATTATACATCACATCACACGATGCAGGACCAATGCATTTGAAGAAGTGAGGAGAAAAAAGATATAAAAAGTCGCAGAAAAGAAAGAACATAATGCTTCCGTATATAAGGAAAATAAACGTAGAGAAAAGCTAAGACATAAATACCAATCGTCAGTCTGGATGGAGCCTGGACAAGGAAGGACCAGTACCAAGCCCTTCCCTATCCATTTCCATTTCCGTTTCCATTTCCATTGCTATCATAACCGCGCCAAGCCTCATCCCCAAAAACGTTCGTCAGTCGCTCAACGAGCGAGCCCGGATCATCCAAGACACTATTCTGCCGCTGCCGCAGCTCTTCGAGGCGGAGTGACGGATTCTGTATAATTCCAGTATAAGTACGTCGCGCGTAGGAGGTGGAAAAGCACATCGACCGTGAGACGCACCCAGTCTTCCTGGTTGGGAACGCCCTCGGCCGCGGGGAGCTGGGCGGTTGTGTACTCGTCTGGGCTGCCTAGTGAGGGCCCGCGGTGGATGGGTGCCGGCGTGACCGGCAGGCTGGGGCGCTCCAGTGGGCTGGGAAAGTCAGTGATGCGGGTGCCGAGGGAGTAATTGGAGTGTTTGCTAGTAATAGTATCTTGATGTTGCTGGGTGGACGTGGGAGATGTTGCTTTCTGTCGGCCGGGCCCGCCGGAAAGAACTTGGACTCGGGCTTTGCGGGCTTGTTGGATGGATTGGATATATTCCTGAATTTCGGGTACTTCGTCCCATGCGTTAGAGCGGGAGTAGGTATCCCATGATTCGCTTGGTTGGCTGAATATCTCGGATGTCCATGATGTTGGTTGAGATGATTGGGAGGCTCTGGGGTCTTCTTGGGTCGATGTAGGAGACACTAAGGGTTGAGATTGGCGCTCATCGTCGGCGAAAACCCTGGTGGGCTTGGGTGCATTCGTTTCCCAGGGAAATAGTTGGGCAACTTTCTGTGGCTCAGGCTTCGTCTCGGGAACTTGATACCACATGTCTTTAGGGGCTTCTGGGTAGGACGCTGGCGGCTGGAAAAGTTGATGATCGTCGGACATGGTATATGTCTTGCTTTCCAGCGCTATCCCCTCCGGTTTAGAATGCAATGGAGGAGGTTCGCTGCAAGGAAAATCGTTAGCAAATATAATCAAGCGGAAAGCGTACAGACGCCTTACCGTGACGCATCCCATTCCGCCTTGGGAGCTTCGAAGATGGGCTCCTCTGGTGGTGGCAGTTGAGGTGATGGCTCGATTCTTGTCTCATTTGGTGCATGCGGTTGAGAATTAGACGGGTTGTGTTGCTCGGATGGGTGCGAATGCTCTGAGGGCGCATTGAACTCTTGTACTGGGGGCGGATGTACGGGATAATGGATATGTCCATGGTGCGGCTGTTGCTGTATATAAGTTCTTATATGTTCTTCCCCTCGAACGTATTGCGGAACTGCACTAATGACTGGCTCGTGGAAGGATTGGTGAGCATGGTGTTCAGTGTGAATGTAGTGAGGCGGTTGCTCTGTGTGAAGTTCTTGAGAAGGCTCTGTGTAAATGTGTTGAGATGTTTGCTCTGCATGGATGTGATGAGACGGCTGAGCAGCGAGAAATGGCGTGCTACTTTGTTCCGGGTAGTAAGACACTTGAAGGGGTTCATGTGAGCTACCCTCCGGCGCATGGTATACTGGCGGCGCGCTATTTTGTTCTGGATAGTAAGACACTTGAAGGGGCTCATGTGAGCCACTCTCCGGCGCATGGTATACTGGCTGCGATTCCGATGGTCCCTCGTATCGAGGTGGTTGGTGATGCGCGAAAGGCTCCGATGCTGGAGCGAACTGCGTCCGTTGTTCAAAATGCTGCTGCGGTACGGTATCTGCAAAGTGCTGAGCATGCGTCTCGGATGCAGGCTCATCCAAATAGTGAACTGGTGGCGAAACCGAACGGTAGCTCGGCTCTGGAGTTTCCTAAAGGTGCCATTAGTCTCAGGCTCATGGGCTTATTTAGCACATAGTGATCATCAGTCGCACGACTTACAACGGCTATAGCGCGGTAATGCCGGTCGTAAATCGTCCACCACCTTCCCAGCAATTGATTGTACGGCGAATCATAGGGAGCCACCTGTCTTGACATATTCCATGGCTTCTGGGATCCAATAAAATGTATCAAGCTAATGGTACTCTCGAAATGCTTGTAGGCCGGGACATATTGATAGTTCGCGCTAGGTGTGCAGTTGTAGGTGAAGCTGAGTCGATGCCAGTCTCGAAAATGCAGGTTCAATAAGCCCTGGTCGGCACCGTCAAAGCTGGTGCCCCTTTCCGCAAGGGCTTTCAGGGCATAGTAGTCCTGCATGTTGGGTCGCAAAGCCATAACGCCGCTGTTGAAGCAATCGGGCCAGCCGACATCCGGTGCAGCGGCGAAGTCTACTTCCAAGTCCAGCAGCTCGTCCGGGGCTCGGATGGCTACCACGTCGGAGTCAATATATACGATACGCTTGAACTGTGTTTGTCGCCATAGTTCAATCTTAGTGAAGGTCGCTATTAAGTCCGGACGTTCCATGAGCCAGAGGTTCGCCGGCGTATGGTTCGTCATCCGATAAACGGGTATGAGCTCATCGTAGACAGTCTAGGCCAATTGGGTTAGGAACGGCCGCTTCTATGATTTGTCTTTGGTGATATAGAGACGCGGAATGCACACCTGAAGCTCGTGTATCGTGGCGGCCTGCAGCGTGTCCGGCGTATACAGTGCAACGAGCTTGGCTTGGGAGCCATTGTCGCGCAACGAGTGGGCGAGAACCACGGCACCTAGATCAAGGACAGCGGGTCAGTGTCAGGAATTGACGATTGTTGAGCGACCATTAGTTTACCAGGGAGGTAGTTATCACTCAAGAGCAGCTGTAACCAGGTTAAATAACTTGCAATGGACGCAAAAGTTCGTGATTGGAGTACCTACAGTGCAATAGACTGCACCTTCTTGGGGGGCCATCCCGGAGGCACTTTACAGCAGCGAATGGCCCAAGATCAGGCAATCGGAGCGAGAATAGGGTCCAAAACGAGAGGATCGGAGTCCGCGACCCCAAAAATAATGAAGCTGAAGGAGAGAAGGGAAAGTAGGGAGGACTGTACGCCGCAGAGCTTGAGGACGTTTCCCCTCACGGGAGTCGCGTTATGACCCCGCCCGCCACCAGCAGGGATCTCTCAGGGGATTGGGCTATGATGCGCTGGAGCCGTTATCCTGCGTCATCTCAGTTGGTCATCCGCGAGGTGTTGACACTTGCTCCGCGATTCAATGGCCCATGGGGAATTGAAGATCAATGGGGTTCGAAGGGGTGGTTGGAGACGGGAAGGGAGCTGACACAACCGGCTTGGTCCTTGGAATGCCCTTTGATTGTTTGCCCAGGCAAGCTTGGGCCTCTGCTATTCTTATCCCCGGCCGGATCAGTCGCCGGAAATTTATTAAGACGTACGCTGACAAGCACACAACGAGAATCATGGCCGACCCAGCAAAATCATCGGATAATCGCCACACAAGTAGCGCGAAACAAAACATTGGAAACTTCTTGGACTGGCAACCAGTCTGATAGCCAAAATTCAAGGCAGAGTTCCAAAGCGGGCTGAAGATAGTGATATCAACTGGGGACGATGCAATAGAGCCTCAATTAAACGTAAATCACAACAAACTACAACAGTCTACTTTCGAACAGTCACCGTTGCATCCGGATAGAAAGCCTCAATAACCGCTGCGATGTCTTCGCGCTCACCTTGGACGGCCCATTCAACGGTTCTGCCCAGCGCATTTCGGCCCTCCCGCTCCAGCGGTGTCCAGTGTGCACTACCTGGAAGCTCAACGAGCTGGCTATCCCGGGTGAGATAATCTGCCATACCGTCTAGGCAGAGCTCACGCGTGAGCGCATGGTCTTTCTGGCCCCATACCACGGTCGTATTGGCTTTAAGAGTGCCTGTCGGTCCATCATCAAATATTCCTGCGCCACTACCAGTGCGCTGGATTCCAGTCTCCTGCGCAATGCTGTGCAGGCTAGTTATCGTTTTGATGGACTTCGTCCATGGCTCGAGAGCTGCGCCCTGTCGGTAGTAGTTGCTCATTTCAGCGAACTTGGACAGTGCTGGTCTGGTCACCGCGGAGTCTGCATATCCTTGGCCGTCAGTGGTTTGTGTCTTGCCTTCGTCAACAGATGGACCAAGTGTGCTTGCCATGCACTCTGCAGCGCAAGTGATAGTGTAGCTTTGCTTGCCATGGGACATCTTATGCATGCGCTTTAGCAATGACTGATTCCCTCCGTTGCCAAGGTAGGCGACTAAAACTGGGTGGAGCTGAAAAGCGAATATATATCCGGAACGCCACAATTGAAGCAAGATGGGCTTGAGTGATTTGGCGGCATTGAAGAACAGCGCACGCTCCTGAACAGGCGCGCGCAGGAAAGACTTGAGCATTTTCGACGAGGACGATAGCCGACGACCTATGTTGGAGATTGCTAGGGGCATCTAAAATCTTGAGTCAGTCAAACCTAACACTGCAGCGTCAAGGTTATATTACAAACATACGAGTGGCCCATTGGTCACAATAAATCTGTCGGCTAACTGGGGAGCTTCCGCTGCTAGTCGCATAGCAAGCACACAACCCCAGTCATGCGCGACAATAATGGTACGTTGCTGGTGCGTAGCAGTATCGTTGTCAATGCCATACTTCAACCTCATAGCAATGATGAATTCGGTAAGGCTCTCAAGAACCGCGGTAGCCGTGTATCTGTCTAAACTCTCAGAGCCTCCATAGCCAGGCAGGTCGACTGCAACTAATGTAGCTGCATCCTGCAGATATTCCTCACTAAGGATATGACGCCATATACCCCAGCTGTCAGGGAAGCCATGAATGAAGATAACCAATGGTTTGCTAGCAGTAGTCGTAGCATTGGTTTCATTAGAGACATAATGGAACTTGAAGCCGCTCTGGAGGATAAGGAATTGATGTGAGAAGACCGTCCACCGTTTTGACAAATCCCATAATCGATTGCGAGCTGTTCAGTGCAAGATCAATTCAATGTCCCTGTGTTGCTGTCCTTGGAAGACAGTAAGAGGTATACACACTTACCCAGCTGCAGCTCCAGAGTCTCTTTCTCGGAGGTTCGAGTGAAGAACGTACCGTTGTAAACAGCCCTCAGAGCGTACTGTATCATAGTAAACAGCCCATATCCGTAGATAAAGACTGTCTTCAGCGATGCGATAATTGGGGACGCCATAGTATTTTGTGCTGTGTCAGAGATATGGAGAGACACTTTGAGCTGTGGTGGTCTGACCCTCTCAGTCGAATGAGATGGTGTTATGGGGGCTGAACAGGAGGTTTACCAGGGGGAGGGATTTGGTAGGAAGATGACGATAGAGGAGAAAAGCTGGTCGGATTTGCAGGGGAGATGTGTACGCAGACTATAAGTATATTGCGGGCACTCACGTGCAAATTGAGCTTGTCCGAATTCTCTTAGTAGCCAAGCTGTGTGCAAGATCCCCACTATAAATTAAGCATACTCCTATAGGTTCAAACAAGGTTGGTTTCAAGGATTGATCCAAGCTATCGAGCGAGGAACAAGTATTCCTGCAGAGGGTCGCACAAGGAGACCCTACCTGAAGATCTATAGTCTGTTGCGATATGCCTCCTCGCCACTCGCACCATAGCACAGCAGATACCCAGTTTCCTTGTAGCTCTAAAGAGGGGTATTTTGGGAGTAAAAGGGAGCGCCTTGACCTGGCAGTGGTACTCCTAGTGGTGGTTGAATATAGGGTTGAGGCATAATTCATAAATTGTTGTGCAACCGTCAAGGCGCTATATATAACATTATCATCATGTAAATCCCAAGGTCTCTCTATTATCATCAACCAAGCGCCCATACCTATAAGTATTCTTGTCAGTAAGGGTACCTTGATCTCAAGCTGTATAAGAGACTTACTCCAATAGCAGTCTAAAGAACCAGACCTCTATATCTTCGTTGCGTAATGTGTTTTGCGCCCAGCCTTTTCCTTGCTGAGCTATTCGAGGTGCTGTGGCTTTGCCCTCTTCTTCTGAGGAGAAATAACGCATGGTCTCCACAAATTCGTCCCCTTTGAGGCTCAGTGGGACGTAATGGACCCAAGGCTTGAGTCTCTCATCGTGCCATTCTCGAAACAAGGCAACCTTACAGACCAGGCTGTTGCTTTCTAGGAACGCGTGGTACCGGCCACTGAAGGCGTTCCCATCAATGTCAACAAGGTACTTGTAAGCCCAAGCCTCTTGCTGCTCCGCGGGCTCTGTAATGTTGAAAAACTCCATCTGGGCGGCACAGTCGTTACGATCGCATTGCCCTACAGAGGTGAATTGGACGTCAAAAAGGTTGCTATAAGTGCTCCGGCCAACATCTTTAGCTTTCCATCGCCCGTCATCAGATTGGGCAAGAATTTTGGCGTTGTTGATAGCGTTGATCTTGCTGACCATCAACTGTCGATGATGCCGCCGCCAGCCCCCGCCTTTGGAAAAGCCACCAGTTGTCGAGCCCCTCCAGTATAACTTGTCAGTTTTCTCCTGCCAACCGTAGTCCTGCTCCTTGGCATATGGTACCTTTTTTGACCAATACCAGGGGCTGGGGTACAAAATGTCCTGGAAAGTAGACACCTTGCTTTGGGAGAAAATAGGAAAGAGGTCCTGAACAGCTGCAAACAAATTGGGCCGGTCGAAGAAACCATATGTATATCTTAGCGACGGAGTGCTACACACATCAGAAAATGCGGTAGTGTTGCGGATGAAACCCAGATCTCCGAGAGCGTAGCCGGTTGTGTCATCTGACGGGTTCTCGTCGAGTGAACGAACAGGGCTATCCACCGGGCACGATATCCTCGAGCTAGTCCAGGCGGGCTGATGAGACATCTTGTTGAAACGAGTTGTGCGTACTTCATCAATGCGGTCCCCCTTGTTCAAGTCCTCGGGCCGGGCCGACCACGCGTTCACCAAGGATTTTGCCTGGAACGCATTCGGAATGGCGCTATCCTTGGCTATTGCGACCAGCCTTTGAAGATCCTCGCTCGGTACAATGACGCGTGGTTCATCATGGGCGTTGAAAGCCAGGTCCATGTCCGGTAGATAGCGAACAAAGTTTTGGACCATGCCGAGCGTGGCCTCGCGCTGCCACTCATGTTCATCGTCAAGCCCTTCAGCCAGCGATACCTTGCCATCTCTAATAAGAACCCCAAACAGACCGTTTCCATACCCAAGAGCCTCCCGGGCGCGGGCGCGAATGGTTTGCGGCGACAGGCCCCAGAACGGCAGCAACGTGTGGTAGATAGTGTCATATTCGTCAATCAAATCCACACCTTTCGACTGTGCGAACTTGAACCACTTATCAAATTGTGGCGGGGGGTGCATGTTGTAACGGCGGCGGTATTCCTGAACGGCATCGTTCAACGTTCTGGATTGGCGCTCGAGGAGCTGGTCGAAACGCTGCTCTGCATCTTTGACGAGGGCTGCTATCGGGTGGATATCACTCGCGTATTGATCGGCCGGACTGGACGGAGAATCGACGGGCAATGGTGGAGGAGAGGGAGGGGTTGATTGTGTAAGAGGACCGACATTCTTGCTGAAGGAATTTGGGCTTTCCACGAAGACAAGTGAGAGACACACAAGAAGACCTATTACCAGCAAGCCCCAAAGCCGGTGAGATCGCGATGCCATGGAAGCGCAAGGCAACTGACATTGGAAATATGTGGGAACGAGTCGAAAGACTTCGGGCTCAATTGAAGAGCTCTAGAAGTGTAAAGTGTGAGGCTGTGAGCTGAGCTGGTTGCCAGGCCAAACGTCAACAATGATCGGATCGAGCCAAACATGTTCCCCACGTGTGATGCAATTTACTCCGTATTCCCACTAAGCGCCTTATTCATACTTATCAGCCAATAAATCGCGTTCATTCCAAAGCTATTGTTAGTTTTATTTAAATTGAGTTTATCCCATTCATGGCATTGTGGGCTTCAAAAAATGGAGCTTTGATGCTTCTACTCGGTAGACAAACCAGAATAAAAACAGGCCTCCATGCGAGACCATAAGCATCACAAGGCTTGTATCGATTAGTTCCGCATATTTGACTCCTAGCCTGCGGTCATGTAACAACATCCCAGATTCACAACAAAAATCACCAATGACTCTAGCACGAACGCTTTCGCCTGCGCAACATGGAAGTAGGCCGCAAGACACAGCAAGCCCACCAGCAGAAGATGGGCAGCATAAAAGGCGCGTCGCCTGTCTGTAACAGTGCCCTTCCAAATTCCGCCTGTTTTCCCCAAGGGCCGCGCAAAACCCATGATCGCAATAGCTGTAAACAGTGCCGTGATGCCTAATTGGACGTCCAAGTCAAGAATACGTTTTGCGAACAAGGAGCCGAAGTCGGGATGACTTGACTGAAAGAAGAACACGCAGTACAAGACGGCGTGTCCGACGAGTAATGGCGTGATGACTACGCGCGCAAGAAGACGGTGGTAGGCTGTCACAGTTGGTTGCGGGATATCAGTCAAGATGGACAGCAGGGATGACGCTCTTGGTGTCGATGTCACATAGAGAGCAGGTGACATGGCCACTTGTAATGGCAACTGAGACAGGCCGACATGGCCCAGTGCCTTGGTGAGATGGAGATAATCTGATTATAGACTGGTCAGTTCTATTATATCTGGTAGCTGGGGTGTGTCGCTTACCATCGCCGGTGCTCCAGATGGAGAGACCGAGCAACCAAGCGAGCCATATCAGGCAGAAGAGATACTGTCTTCGCGTCTCAACCCATTTGATGAATGGTGGTGCATCCAACCAGGATTTCTGAGCGGGCCGCCTGGTGGGCTTTTGACCCCGGGTAAACAGCGCAACGTAAACTCGGAAAATAACAATTGCAAAGGGTATTGACAGCTGTGCATAATATCCCCGAAGAGTCAGAAGATGGCGACGGTGTTGCTTTTCCGCATCCGAGACCGCAACGAAATGCCACGGCCATGAAGAAGACATGTTGCCGCAACGCGTTGCTCTGTTGATCTGCCAAAGAAAAAGGTGGAATACAATCTGTACAGTAGCTGTCTATCCGTGCCTTAGTTTCGGTCAGACTTGGAGAGGAATTAATAATCTGGAAATGCACGCAAATCACATGATGTTAATGAGGTACTGATTATGGAGCATGATAAGGGGCACCGGGGTAAGCTTGGTCCAGAAAAAGGTCAGCATGGTTTAAAAAGGTCTTCATGTTTATTTTGGACACCAGTGTGAATGTGGTTCAGAAAAAGGTTAGTATAGTCTAAGAGACAGCTTAGAAAAACCTTGAGTAAGGTTCAATTCATGAACTAATTGAATGGACCAAAAGAATCTACATCGAAAACGCCATGATAGTCTCATCCCAGTCAGTTGTCCTGACTACTTCTAAGTTGACTAAATTGACAATCCCCCCAACGTGTGAGCGCCCTATAATCTTCTTTCGCTCACACTAGTAAGGTGCTTTACATGACTGCAGAACAGGGCCTCCAAGAAGCAGGTTATTAACCTACGGTGAGGTTTGCATGACCTCCTCGTGGCCGCCAGCGGCAGTTGTCGCAAAGTACCGAACATCAACATCATCATCGGCTTGGAGTTTCTCCAGACTTGGGAGAACACTCTGCTGGATGAGCTCTTGACCCTTTGGCGAAGGAGCCTCGGTCTTACCCTCCTTTTCAAGCTCCGTCAGGGTGCCTTGGGCGGGAAGACGTCGCAATGTGTCAATCAAGACGGCATAAGACTTTGCGACATTGAACCGAATGTTGGGAATATCGTCTGAAGTGAGTCTTTCAAGAATGGGAAGCACTGAGTTTTCAATGATTTCCAAGGTGACAACCGGCGCAAGCGTCTAGAAAGAACTGTTAGCAGGGGTTTCACAAACAAGGCTTTTAGCTTGCATACTGAGATCGCAAAACACGTTGTCATTCTGTAAAGGTAGTTGGGATGTTGGCCCATGGCCATAACTTTTGGAATGATGGATCCCTTGGCCCAGTCAACTCCGAATACCTCCGTCAACTTCCTCAAATTTTGCGTCGCAGCCTCCCGAATGGAGAAAACGGTGTCGCCAAGCCAGCCCATGCAAAGGTCACTGAGCTGTTCATCGAAGAAGTTCACGCCTAGCTGACTGGCAAGGAGGGGAATGTATTCAATGATAGCCAGACGAACTCGCCATTGCTTATCTTCGGCCAACTGAACGATAGCGGGAAGAAGAGATTGAGATAAGAGTTCGATTCCAATGACTATGACTGTCAGAAATCGCATGAATCGTTGAAAACACAGTGTCAACTCACCATTGTTGACCAGCTCCAACTTAGAGATGATGTGGAGTCGCACATCAGGGAACTCATCCTTGAGCATCTGCAGGAACATGGGGAGAAGATGGGAGATGGTCCTAAGACGAAGATGTGAGCAATCTCTCCCCAAGATGAAGGCAATTTTGGTTCTTACTCTTCCTTCCCAAGTATAGGCGCAAGCCCACTGATTTGCGTGCCCAGAGCAGCGCGCACATGCTGAGATGGATCTGAGACGAGATCTTCCACGCTGGTCATGATCTCATTGAGCAAGGTTTCCCGATCAATCAAAGAACAAAACCCGGGTATCTGTCCAGCAACAGCAGTGCGAACCTCGGCCTCGGTATCTTTCAGAAGTTTGACGAATGAAGGTACCATGTCTCGAGTAACGACTTCTTCATGCACGGCTTTGGCAATCTGTGGCGATAGTCAGCACAGACCAACGAACAACTTAACTGGACAACCTGCAAGATACCTTTTCATATCTGTCGGCAACCATATATCTAACCCTCCAGCTTTTATCTTCGAAAAGACTCCGCAGGGATGTCAGTAGCACACCGTGGCTTGGTTGCTGCTCCTTGGGTATCTCTTCCGCGATGGCAATGAGAATATCCACAATAAGTAGACGCACGCTGTCCTGATCATCGCTAGCCAAGTATTGGAAAAGGGGTATCATTTCATCAATGACAATCGGGGTCGTCATCTCCTTCACGAACTTCGCTAGGTTGTTGCCTGCTGAGCGTCGAACCATCGGAGTTTCATCGCGTACGAGGCCGGCGAAAAATTGGCGTAGGGTCTGTTGCAAGGAAGACGACGATTTCTTGTATGGAACGCAGTAAAGACCGGTGGCGGATACTTTCGAAGTAAACCAATCAGCCTTGGATAGGCGCTGTACCATTGGGACGAAATATTCTTCGATCTGCTTTTCGGACAACTGCTCGCCGATCTTGTTAAGTGATTCAACAGCCTAGAGTATATTAGTACTCGCACGCGACAACTCTAAAACCGATTGGTCTCAACTTGCCTTTTCCCTCACCAGCGGCTCTTCGATGGCCGCTAGATTCTCCAAGGGGGAGAGTAGAACGTGGCCATGCTCCGGGCCACCGACATACTCTAAGAAAGAACCAAGTTCTTCACTTAATGCGGTCAAAACTTCATCTTCATCCTCGACAGAGTCTAGATCGCAAGAGTCAACGTCATGCTTCTGACATCCAGGTTTCGCCCATGATTTACTAACCATCGAGGAAAGGGACTAGTTCATCGCGGGTCCTTTCGGGCCCCAGAGCTAGCGCAATAGTTGACAGTCGGTGAATCGCATTGAGGCGGAGGAGGACATCGTCATGCTGTGAGACGCGATAAGTCAAAACTGGCGTTCTTGAACGGAGGAGATGCCGTAACCAGGAGAAATATCGATACCTTAAGCTCATCAATAAGAACAGCAATAGGGTAGAGCTCGTCGTTTTCACCCTGACCCTCCATCGCGGCTGTAGTGGTATAATATGATATATTTTTTGAAGTAAGAAAATTACCAGAGGGCAAGGATGTGACCGGTCCGAGTCCTCCCTGAGACAATTGATATCACGCGAACACAGCGATCGACTTTTCCTCCTGGGCGGATTAAGAAACGAGGGTCTATTGCACAGAGATGAGAGCAAGTCGAGCACCTGCACAGACCCGGATTAGTCTAAATTGTCGGGCCTGAGGTTGTGGCAGCGAAAGCAATAATGGGCATTGGACCAGGTCCCCGGGGCGAGGCTTCGTGGGGTTTGGGCCGCCGCAGACCCTCAAGCAACAGGGAGCACACCCTGACGGCGGGAGTGAGGAGAGCAAGGCAGAAACCAACCTCAGTATATCATCAAATTAGAGAGACTCTAGGGTGAAGGAGGGATGGGAAGCAATGTCGCTAAGGGTGAACTATGGGGAGCGAAGAGCGGGATTCTGGATGGATATTGTTGTGAGAGTGACGACGGGGCTGTTGGTCGTTTCCCAGCTTTGCAGCACGGTCTGTGGCTGGTGAGCCGACCGCCTTTTGGTGGTTCATGGAGGGGTGCTCTGTTGTGGCGGTGCACGTGGCTTGTTCTCCCGCGTTTGTTCCTCAAATTTGTATGACTCCGTCCTCCGACTGCTCTGCGACTCCGAATTGAACCCAACCGCGGGCCGATTTCAGGAGTATCATCCTGCCCAAGCTTCGAGTGTACTCCGACTATACTGCTCATATCCAGTTTACGTTGTGGGATATCTATACACCTTTCCGAACGGTACTTGACTCATTGGCGGCGATACCCCTCCCACCATGCCTACCATTTCGGTCGACAAGGCCGCGCTCTTCAAGGCGCTCGGCAGAGAGTATGTGCGATCATGCAGGCTTCAAAGTAAACACTGTGTCTAACTATAATCTCTCAGTTACACCACCGAGGAATTCGATGAACTGTGCTTCGAGTTCGGTATGGCCTTCTCCGCGATACTCCTCCGGTGACCCCGCTAATCACGTCAAATCTTAGGCATTGAGCTCGACGAAGATGTAACTCTCCCGCCATACCCCCTATGCTCCAGATGCTGTTGCTAAGACAACCTAGACAACGAACTCAGACCGTCCGATCGTCGATGGCGTTCAGGAACCGCCTCAGCTCAAGATTGAAATCCCCGCCAACCGGTACGCACAACATCTCTGAAATACCAGGTGGATTATGCTAAGTGGCTGCTTTCAGTTATGACTTGCTCTGCTTCGAGGGCATTGCGCTCATGCTCAACATCTTCCTGGAACGAAGGGCTCTTCCTAAGTACAGACTAGTTGAGCCTCCGAGCGGAGAGCTCCAGAAAATCATCGTCAAGGAGAGCGTGCGTGACCCTGGAGACTTTTGGGAAAGCCTCATTCGCTGACGATTTGCATTTAGACCGCAAAGATCCGACCCCTCGTGTCTGGCGCGATCCTTCGAAACATTACCTTTGACAAGGCTCGATACGAATCCTTCATCGCTCTGCAAGACAAGCTCCACCAAAACTTGGCGAGGCAAAGAACGCTCGTGTCTATTGGTACCCATGATTTGGATACTATCAAGGGACCTTTCACCTACGAGGCGCAGGCACCCAAGGACATCCGCTTTGTGCCTCTCAACCAGACGAAGGAGATGAACGGCGAGGAGCTTATGGCTTTCTATGATGTATGACTCGCTGCATGTCTATACTCGTCAGGATGCTAATATCTCCTACAGAAAGATAAGCACTTGGGCAGATATCTTCACATCATCCGCGATTCTCCAGTTTACCCAGTCATTTACGACGCCAACAAGACTGTCTGCTCCCTTCCACCTATCATCAACGGAGATCACTCGAAGATCACATTGAACACCAAGAACGTTTTCATCGAGATCACAGCACTTGATAAGACCAAGGTGGAAATTGTGAACAAGATGATGGTTTCCATGTTCTCTGAGTACACATCTGAGCCTTTCACGTAAGGGTCCCAATCATACCTTGGTTTATCGCGTAACTAGTAGCTAACGGCATTGAACAGCATTGAGCCTGTGCAAATTGTCTCCGAGCACAACGGTGAAACAAGGATAACTCCCGACATTGCGCCCCGGACTACACAAGCCGAAGTTTCCTACATCAACCAATGTTGCGGCTTGCAACTCTCCGCGGAAGAAATCTGCAGACTTCTAACGAAGATGGCGTATGAAGCGACACCGTCTACGACTTCTCCTGACCTTATTGACGTCCACATCCCCCCAACGCGAGCAGACATTCTTCATCAAGCAGACATCATGGAGGATGTTGCGATTGCTTACGGCTTCAACAACCTTCCGAGGTCTTTCCCCAGCAAGTCAGGCACTGTTGCGCAGCCACTACCAATCAACAAGCTGTCCGACATTGTTCGCACAGAGGCCGCAATGGCAGGCTGGTCAGAGGTGCTGCCTCTTATTCTATGCTCGCACGATGAGAACTTCGCCTGGCTCAACCGCAAGGATGATGGCAACACCGCCGTCAAGCTGGCCAATCCCAAGACACAGGAATTTCAGGTCGTGCGCACTTCTCTTCTCCCTGGTCTTCTGAAGACCATCCGCGAGAACAAGCACCACTCCGTTCCCATGAAGATCTTTGAAGTCAGTGACGTCGCCTTCAAGGATATTTCCATGGAGCGTAAGAGCCGTAACGAGCGGCACTTCGCCGCCGCTTGGTACAGCAAGACCAGCGGTTTCGAAGTTGTCCACGGCCTTCTCGACCGCGTCATGTCAATGCTCAAGACCGCCTTCATCATCGGCGAAGAGGGCCTCCAGAACGCCGCAGTCAAGGACTCGCACTACTGGATCGAAGAGCTGGATGGTAGGTCTTCCCATCTTCCCAGTATCCCAACATCCTCTTTGTTTACTGACAGAATTTCTATAGACCCTACCTACTTCCACGGCCACTCCGCCTCCATTCACGTCCGCATCGCCGGAAAGGACCACATAATTGGTACCTTCGGTATCCTGCACCCCACTGTGCTGGAGAACTACGGCCTGAAATACCCCGTCAGCACGCTGGAGATCGACATCGAGTCCTTCCTGTAGAGTGAATTTGCGGGAAACGGTGATTTAGACTTGCATAGATGACATATACCTTACCTCGTGGCCCTCGATACTGTCCGTAAAGACCAAACGAATAAAAAGCAAAGATTACCTATTCATTTTCATAGTTACTTGGTGGGTTTATTTTCAGGCAGTAGGTAACGGGAGAGAAAATTCCAAATCTTTACTTTGTGGATTTCATCCATGTAAGCGTTTGGTGGATGTAAGCCTTCAAGCATATATAAATATATAAATCTACATGTATTTGATACGCTAGAGCGATACCGCCAGGTTTTTAACACCCACCCAGTCCGGGGAACAAATTGTTCTAGAACAAATAGGTCAAGATTTTCTTGACTGGAATTTGATATTCTCTGAGCTACACCTCGCAGAGCGAGCGGTCTCGAGTATCTTATCTACGTAATTGGTCTAGACGTGCCTGTAGCCTTGTACCCAGTACTCAGGCCGAGACCAAACCTTAGGGGTGTTTTATTGAGGGTGTGCATTGGTGTGCACTTCCATGTATACGGAATTAAATTATCGCTTCCAGCGCCGTGCAGAAAGAGGATTGAAGGTTCATAGAGTCTTTATTTTTGGTTCATGGAAATAGGGTAGATGACAGGAACTAAGAAATGGCCAAATTACTCCTGCGCAAAAGACTCGGTGGCACCGCCCTCCTGGCCTTCAGCAGCTTGCTGCTCAGCCAGACGCTGCTGCTCAGCAGCCTGCTGGGCGGCAACAGCCTTAGCACCGTAGTCCTGGCTGACGGGCTGGAGAACGGGCTGCTCCTCCTTGGGCTCGATGATGGTGACGGAGTCGGGGAGGGTCTTCTGAGGACCGGCCTTGCCCTCGGGGTCGGAGCCGCGCATGATCTTGACCTTGATACCAAGGACACCCTGGCGGAGGAGAACGTGACGGGTAGCAGAGTCGATGAACTCCTTGGCGGGTTGACCGGAGTGGATCATGAAACCGTCCTAAACGGAGAAATGTGTTAGTGAGCTGTTTCGTGCACCGAAAAATGCAGTGGTAATCGCAATTCCGAATGCGTCCTCTTCACTTGCACCCCACGACTTATTTCAGAATCCGCTTTCCCACTGGTATCCGGAGAAAATTCGTATAAAACGTACAGTGAACTTCATGGACTTGGCACGGGCAGCACGGAGCTTTCCGGAGACGACAACCTCACAACCCTTGGCACCGGACTCCATGATGAAGCGGAGGACACCGTAGCAGGCACGACGGACGGCCAGACCGTTGAGGAGCTTGTAGCGGAGGGACTCGCACTGAGCGACAGCGGAGAGACCGCGGTTCTGGACCTTGGCGGCATAGAGGGAGACGGAGTTCTCGGGGAACTTGAAGCGCTTCTGGATGAGCGAGGTGAGCTCACGGATGCGGCGACCCTGCTCTCCGAGGACCTCCTGGGTGTGGGTGGCACGGATGACTATGAACAACAAAAGCCTCCGTTAGCATTCACGATTCTTTCGCTTCGCATTCCCGCCTTTATCTCTATCGCCTTTTTCTCGTTGCGTGTTCCTCCTCTTCAACAATTCCAATTGCTCCTTCTCTAGCTCCTTCCATCCAAAATACCGCGGGAAAATCATTGTAGGATCGGGCGAACGTACTGATGTCGGTGACGGTGGGAGTGACACGGACTTCGACACCGGAGTATCCCTCCTCAGCCAGCTCGCGCTGGAAGAACTCGTTCAACTCGGCATAGAAGACACCGTCGGCGACGAACTTTCTGCGCTTCGAAATAGCTCCCTGGACAGCAGCCATGTTTGCGATTCTGCTGATTTATTAGTTGTCGAAGAAATGGCCGAGGACGCGTGATAGGCGGTGCACCAAGGTTGGGAAGTCGCTCGAAGTTCAGATCAGTTTTGAGAGTTCGGCGTTAGTGGGGAAAATTGGGTGGTAGGGCTTTGCCTTCCTATTCGGGATAGGGCAAACCCTCGCTTGCTCTCCGCCCGCGCTTTCCCTTTTACAAACACGCCAAGACGTCCGTGCTTCAGGCATCTAGGCTGCAACTGTATACCTCGAAGTTCGAGATGATCCAACCTGGGAGAGTGTCATGCGTTTGGAGGTTTGGCAGATAACTCGCTTTCTAGCCCCTCAGACAACATGCCATCTTTCAACATAGAAGCTCAGTCGTGGCTAATGGCATCACGTAGTTCTACACAGCAGCAAACATAACATATGCTAAACCTTAACAAAGCAGAACAAGTCCTATACGCACTGGGGCTATTATACCGACTTCTTCCATAATATTTTCAGACTGGCACCTAGCAGGCAGCGCAGTTACGCCTCATCTTAAAGCTGTCATGAGCGGCTTCTATGCCGGCCTGTATGCAAAACCCTTCATTGCAACTCAACCTCCATCTGGCTCATACCCTCCCGGCCGTTTTTGTCATTGTTTGGGGACAAAGATAAGCTGGAGATCCCCGAGGTCACTTCGGTTGTCTTCTTTGGCGGTGATGGACTCCGGTTTGCAGGCACCCCGCTGCCGATAGCATGATTAGCGGACTCGAGGCCCGTAAGGACCGGGGCGTGCTCTGTTTCCGAAGTCTCACGGCTCCTCGGCTGGAAGTTGCTGGACATACGGCTTCCGTTCATTTCTGCATCTGTCCGGCCAAAAGCTTCGCTCCACCATCTCACTTCATCGACGCGTGGAAAAATCAATCGTTCTTTACCTCGCTTGTTGTCATCGATATCAGGGTCGTACTTGGGATTTGTGAACTGTTCTCTCCGAGCAAGGAAATAATCCCAGACACTGCGTGTTCGTTCCTTAGCCTTTGTTTCTGCCCGCTCTTTCTCACTGTTGAAAAGAAATGTGCCGTATTGGCACGAATACAAATGGTAAAGTAAACGCCTCAGAAATCGCTCGTTAAACTCAAAGCGAGACGGGTATTGGTAGAGTAGTTGGAAGGTCGCGTCGAGGAATTGATGGAATACAGGGCTCGTCTCTTTGGGTTTAGTGACTTCCTTCTCACAGGCAACAGTTTTCGGTGTCGGACTAGGTTTCTTCGCATTAGGGCTGTCGGAATCGTATTCCCGAAGCTCTCCATCCGACTCGCCAAGAGAGTCCCGGCTAGTGTTATCCCGGTTGAAGAAGCCCTTAGCACTAAGGAAAGCGTTTTCGATAGCTTTGCTAGCACCGCCGCTCTCACCGAAGCTCCGTCCAGTGTCACCCCCAACCCGTTCGTTCTCGATTTGAAACCATTTCTCACTGTTCAAATGTCCTGCCCTGTGGCGGAACATGTGACCGAAAGATAGCCAGTCCTTTTCCACCAAGACCATGAAACCTTCTAAAGTACGGTAATAGGGATCTAGGCAAAGTTGACTTAGCGCGCTAAGCTGGCTTGTGCGATCCCACCCGTCCGAGCAATGGATCAGCACATGCGAGTGCTGAAGGCCAACCTGGCGGGTGATCAGGCCGGCGCCATCCAGAATACCTGCGATGTGCTTTAGCCAGCCGCTTCTTGCGAGCTGGTCCCTGTTAGGACCAAGCGGGGTTAGATCGGAGTCCTTGAGCGTCTCTATAACCTTGTTCAGAGAGTCCCTCATCACGTGGATATTATCAATCCCAAGATACGCCTTCGTCGCGAAACGGTAGTTATCCATGTTTTCAGAACCAAGTCCAACGGCCTGCATAGCAAGCGCGTTGACAGTAGGCCGCGCATCGACTATCAGATTGTGCTGCTGCGCACCGTATATATGAGGTTTCCCTTGCGCCTCTTCATCGAATGACGATACTAATTCGGCTTCTAACTCTTCGGCATTTGTGACGTCTGGCCAACTCTGACTACCGGAGAGTTCACCTTGGGTCGATGTCGAGGTTTCATGCTCCAGGTTCGGCGGTGTGACGTTGGAAAGGGGGCGTTCCGACCTAGTTGTCGCAAAGATGGCAGCTAGCAACTTCTCATCTTGGATGCTTCGGTTCCCCCGGAACCCCACAAGCGGCTGAGAGCTCCTTGTGATCGAACAATTATTGACAGGGTGTAAATATGTCAGTGCCGGTATTCGCGCGCGGGATCGATATCGTCCAGCGTAGTTCAGTGTGTTGTCTGAAATGCCGGTGGGTACGGCAAACAGAGCAGGGTAGGTTGGAGAAAACTGCACACAGTTGAGTCAATGACGCGACAATACCGTTGGTATACATACCCCATAGTCAGAGTTGATTGACGATATACGCCAGCCGTGGCCATCTTGGCCAACGCCTTGTCGCGCGAGCTCTTTAGCGGCATCATAGAGCTCCCAACCATTGAACTTTTGCTCGGGGGGCGGCGGCTGGAATGTAAACGCGTAGAGTCTGTCCACACGCCCAATTTTGCAAGTCCATGACTTTATGCTATCATATACATCCCTGGCCTTGCTCTCATTTGCGAAGTAGAAGCAGACGAAGTTGAAGTCTCGACATCGCAAGCGGATCGACGACGGCTGGCGGAATACGGCGGGTGTTGGGCGAAAGGTACAGAATGCAATGATGGGGTATGTTATCCAGATTTCCTTGGGCTTTACGGGCGTGCCCTGTGCCTGGGCGTTGCCAGACTGTGGAGGGACGGCGGAGAAGATAATATGGTGCGGGGTTAGATGAAGGGTGCCGACGACTTGTTCTCCACGGCGTGCTAAGGTCACATCTTCAACCTGTAGCAGAAACAGATCAGTCGAGTCATGAAGGACAATTTGAAGATCCGTTCTTGTCACTGGGCGTGTTGAAATACCTTAGCGACCCGTGTTTTCTCCATGCCTTAACACTTTCGAGTTGGTTTAGCATTCATGGCTGATGTGCGCAAAAGCCGGACTGGCCAGGTCAGCCTTGGGAGAGGTAATGCCTCAGAAAGAAGCCGTATAAGAATAGAGTGTTTTCAGAAAGCGTTTGTCAACACAACAGGAAATTGTGTTCGGTGTAAGATCAGATCAGGTCAGGAGCAAAAGGGCACGGACTCGGTCGATGCGGGCCCGCTAGTTGTTCTCGAAAACCAGCAGCGGCTACGTCAACACCTCAATTCGTGCTCTGTACAAGAACATTAGGCATCGCGTGGAAATCATGTTGAGGCTACTAGCGCATTGGTTGATGATGATATAACATGCTCAGATGGGTTATCACTACTAAATTGCTCGAGATCTGATTCTGTAATCTTCTCGCAGCGAAGAGCTCAGATGTATATTCGATAAGCCTGTTGTACTCCATAGTGGTACTCCGTACCGGACCCATATATATACATTATTATAGATTGAATATTATACAATTCTCACTCAATATAATACATTTTCGACAGAACTAGATTATCCCAAACTCACTGGGCGAACGGGAATCTAGTTCAGTCACCACCCTACAAGCCGTGGTGCAGAATTTGGCGAACTCCTCGCGACTCAGCTGAGGCGAGGTGGCCGAGTCTGAAGCCTCAGTGTTACCGGCGCTGTGGTCCTTCGCGGTGATTTCGACGGAGAGATCGGTCGTCGGTTCTGCATTGCTCGGCCCGCTTTCATAAGCGGCATGGAAAATCCGTTCAGCAGCGTCTTGATACGAATATTCGCTGACCTGTGTCATCTGAATATCCTTTACTGCGGGATACAAATAATCCGCCGTAGTCCAACCGTCTGGATCTCTTTTCTCACCAGCGGGATGCAGAAGGTTGTTAGGTAGAGTGATCGACCTGGACACTGGCAGAGGAACCTCGCTGTTGCTGGTCATGCTCGTAAGCAAGCAGTCACGCACGTCAGCAAGGAGAGAGTCTAGACATGGGATCTTTTGAGACCGGTTCAAGAGCTCATGGGTCAACCTCCTTGTGAATCGAAGGTCCGCGGCGCTTTCTGGGAGTAAGTAGTCGAACTTGCTTTCCGCCAAGACAGCTTTGGCGCTGAGGAGATCGCATTTACCTCCATTTGTGCTCGTGAGCTCCAGCTCAAGCGGAGGGAAGACATCTCCATGAAAAGCAGATGGCACAAGCCGGATGCGATGGAAGCGTATGCCTGATTCGAAGCGTAGGGGTAGCAGCTTGCGAAGGAGGCGAGACCAGCGAGGGAAACCCTTGACAAACGTTCTTGCAGGAGACAACTGCCCTAACTCAAGGGCGCTAATATGCTTATCCTGCTTGAATGTCTTGTGTGCAAAGAGGGATTTGCCAACCGTTGCTTTTATAGATTCGTGAACCTCGAGACCTGATCCCCAATACATATGCGCTTGCCGGAGGAATTTGAAGATTTCATCCGACAGGCCGGACTTGTGCCTGTCCATGAGATGCCCAGTCCCGCGCACCTGCCTAATCTCGGAGTGTGGCACTTGCCATCGAAACCATTTCTCCTGCGGATCATACCATGGAGAAGGAATTTGCTTTACATCAGTGGCATAGGAGCTAGGCATATAAGTAGTGAATGGTACAGACCGAAGTGTGGCTTTGTTGACGGCTAGATTCATGATTCTCCGTGCATTGTCCGCATTAGCCTTGTTTTCAGCAAGGACATATAAGCGGGTAGGAACTGGCGATGAGCTTTTGTCGAAAGAAACCTTGTACGTCGCTGCAACCCATGATAAGAACTTCGGGTTGAGAGCTTTCGCAACGGTCCTGGCCCTTGGGTCTCCTGGAGCGAGGATGTTCAGGTCCTTTGTCTGTATTCTGTTTGTGTAATCATTTATGATTTCGCTGACAGATTCACACGCCCATTGTTTCCCAGTCACCCTGACGAGCCCAAAGGAGATCGTAACATCGATGGTGGTTTCGTTAAGGCTGGCCAATTCTCCGAACGAAAAGGACTCCGACCCTACAAGTAGGGACAATATATGAGCAGGAAGGCGAATGTCCAGCTGTCCAATATCCTGCACGACCCCAAGCTCCCAACAATCCCGAATAACGCGCGCGATCAGAAGATCCTTGACTTTTATCTTCTTGTGGGCAGCAGTCCTTTCGGCAAGCCTTTGCTTGGATGCCTTGCCCGTCTCTAAGAACATTGAAGTGCCTGGTTTCCAAGTCCCAAAATCCATTTGATCCTTGCCCGTAAAATCTTCTTTATAATCGTCGCCCTTTCGCTTCAAAAATCGAGCCGCATAATCAGACAGCTGTGAATTGGTAAATGATCTGTAAAGGCCGCTTCGGATTTTTTCCCAATCGCTAGGGTCAAGTTTGTCGTGTGGTTGATAAGACTGGCGAAAAGATTCGATTCGTTTATCGACCACTGCGCTATCTATATGCTTTGCTTCTTGTTCTAGATCGTGCAACATGAGCGGCAAATCGCTTGGGTCTTCCGTAGGTAGCTGCCCATCGGGGTAAAAAGTATGGCGCCGTTGTACCTCTTGCACAAGGAGGACCTCGCCAGGTCGCCCTAGAGCGGTAACATCGAGCTCAAGCTTGTTTTTCTTAAGCTTCTCAAAAGATATGGAGTGATGCCCTGTAATCCACTTGCTGTTGCGGTATTCTTTGTTAGTGCTGCGATGGTGGAGGTGATTCTCGTCACCAGAGTTGTTGGAATCACTGGCGCTATTCTGGTATCGGACATGGACGCGATGCTGAGGCGAAACGACACATGCTGAGCTTCGATAGCATGTTGAGAGTACCTGACAATTCAGAAGGCCTCCCGCTTGTCTGGATGGTTGGCAAAACATTAAGGCGGCCGACTTTGTCGAGACGGAATTTCTTAATCTCATCGCCGGTTTGAAGATTTGCGGAGCGGGAGACAAGCACTAGCCCATTTTGGTTTAGCGTAGCCTTGCTAGAGCTTATCGATAGGGTAACAACTTTGTACCAGATCTGTGCCTTACTGCGGCTCACGTGGTGAAAATGCATCCTATGTTGTGATTCTCATACAAAGAATCAGTACCTTTGGTTTAGGAAAGACTTTGCTCCTTTGGGGCTCAAGGAGTTTGAAGGTGGAAACTACACGTATGGGGTTGGCTAAGGTTGGCTTTTCTATGTACGTATAGTGTCGTATACTTTATGCGCACAGTTTGCATTGAGCCGCAGCGGCCCAGGGGTGTAGCATGTCAATGGTTCCCAATAGGCAATCTTGCAAGCTATCTCATTTTACCTAACACATAGAGAGCAAATTGCAGGTATCAATTTTTCATGGCAAGGTTCATTCTGGAAAGGATTGAGGAGAAACTTTTGGGTTTTTTTGCTTGCTCAAATGATTGTAGTACATAGAATTTTAAATAATGGTTGATAATCACATCCAGCCCCTGTGGCCTAGTGGTAAGGCATATGACTTCTACTAAGAAATGATCATGGGATCGCGGGTTCGAAACCCGCCAGGGGTTTGTACATTTTTTCTTTTCGCATTTTTGGCTTTGGACTTTTTTGTTGATAGTAGTATGTATGTAGTCTAGGTGGTGAACTGGACTCAACTGAAGATGCTTGGTCGGAATTTGAATGAGCATCATGTGCTCGGTACATGTTCAGAATGATAAGACTTGCCGCTTCACTGCTTAATGTTGACCTCCCAGCTTCGTAAGTCCTCACGGACATCAAACTCCGATAGCTCATGCTCTGTGTTACGACTCCTCCAAATTTTCCCCTTTGCATTGTCATACAGCTGCCGCTCAATACTCCCACCCTTCCCAAGATCGATTGCCGGCGAAAAGTCCAAAACTTTATTAGCGTTGGAGTGTCGACTCGTGCTTTTCGTGCGCCGCTCAAACGTCGGAGATAGAAGGTTGCGCGACCCACTCTGCCCAGCGGTGCCTGCACCATCAGAGCGACCATCGTAAAGTCCTTCAGCTTTATGACCCGAGTCTAGATCTCGTGGGTCAGACCGGCCGAAGCCCCCGGAGAATAGCTCTTCAATCAATTTGTCTGCTGGCATGTCGTCGGCGCGAGAAGTCCAGGAAGCGGCCAGGGTACGTCGGTACATCTCTTGCAGGTCAGCAACTTCTCTACTCTGAGTGTTGATCAAAGGTATCTGGCCCAAGTCATCAGCATCCGCCTGCTCTGACGCCACGACTCCCGCAATGCCGCCGAAAGCCATTGCGGATCTCAAAGGCGGACTACAGAGCATCAGTAATGGTACCAAAAAGGTGCAGCATCTTTTGCAACCTACGTTGAGAAGTTCCTATCCCCTTCCATCTGTTGTAGAGCTATCCCAATCTTAAGCGTGCTGTTGATCTTGCTGTCCTGCATCAAGTACCGCCGGATGATGCCCTCATCGTCGTCGCTTTTGTCCACGTACTCGGAAAGGTTGAGTTTCACCCTCCCTAATAAGTTCTTCTCAACGGAGCCCCCGGATGAGAACTCCTGTATAACATCGAATTGGATCTCGCATTCGTGGAGGGCCTGATCTCGATCGATAGTGATCCTGAGTTGCACGGTCTTCTCGTAATTCCAGGACGCTTTGTGGTCGAGAATGAGCGCTTTATCTGTTGCCCCATGGTGCTCGTTTGCAGTTGATGAGGGTAGTCGCCATTTGATGTACGCCGTTCCCGTAACGAGAGGGATGTTATTGAGGTCGATTATCTAGATAGAATCAAGGAGTCAGCGTCGGACAGGTCGCGATCGGGAGATCGGAAGGCTCACTCGAAGAATCAACTCAAACCTAGGCTACATGCTCGTTATTATTTTACGGGTTTAAAGCAGATAGCAGGACTTGCCCTTCTATTTTTCGGGACTGCATGTGCCTCCGTTAGCATCGTCAAGCAATGAGGTCATGGCACTCGGCCGGAGACTGCAGAAACAGCCTAAGCAGTACGTATAGCATACCAAAAGCCTGCATATTCGCAACAGATAGAAACAGTTAGAAGTGCGAACAGATATTTATTGAGCCAGAACGAAAACAACGAAATTGTCTTGTCGGCCACGGTCGGCGCAATGCGCATTATGTGACGCAGCTACCCCGTACAGCGGCGGATCCCCACAGGCCGCAAGCAGTCACGTGAAATTGTCTTGAGCCTCCCCGAGTCCCCGTCGTACCCGCTAAATTCATGACTGGCACAATATATATCCAACAAGAAAGCCAAGCAAATATGGACCAGCTACCTCTCTCACCCCCCTCAGAGCCAGCTTCGAGGTCCTCACCCGAAGCCACGCCACCCACAATCCCTCTCGACTCCCCTCTGCGCACAACACCCATCCACCCACTTCTGCCAGACATCCGCGTTCCCGACATGCTCCCACCACACCAATACAATCCGCTGACGTGCGCGGCGACCGCAGCCAACGATGAGCGCATACGCGCCGAGCTCGAGAAATTGCGCAACGAGTTTCCGACGCCAGACGCCGCACTCAAGGCGCAAGAACAGGCCGCGCGCGAGCTGAAGCAGAAACTGGACGATGCGGAGAAGAAGCGCGAGGAGGTGCAGCGGGCGATGGACAAAAAGATCAAGGAGCGTAATACCGAGCTGAAAGTCCTCGAAAAGTTCCAGGATGGCAAGGGCAATGCGCTTGCGGCGACTTAACCTTATGTCTTGCGGGGGTTGGTGGGTATTGATTGGTGGTGTTTGACTTGCGATGGATGAATATCCGAAACCATCCCCGGATCTATCCAGCAAACAGACATCTTATCTATACGAATCCTCGGCTCCTTGGAACAAGAGTCTGGACGGCATCTGGACGTTCTATTGGCGGGTTTTCGTGGCCTGGCGTATTCTGCTGATTTGAGGCTTAATGGACGGAAGCCCGATTTGTCTATGCCGGAAAGAATCCCAGGACAAACGTTTTATATGCCCTACCACATCTGATCTCATGATCAATGCAGCGGTGCATCCCGCGCTTTTTATTGAGGTTAATGCGGCGATTGGAGTACGTGAACCATCGATAGCAGGGAGATATCCGCGCGTTGACACTACAAGACTCGAGCCACTAAAGCCTTTTCCGGAAGACGCAGTTATCTTCGAAAAGCGAACACTTCGGCTGAGCTGGTGCGACTACAGCGGGCATCGCACGCCTTACATATTATGACTGGTGATGGATGGGGTCGTCGGTGCTGTCGGAGCGACTTTTCTTATGCGGGCTATTCGACTGCTAGGCCTGATTGGAAAGAATTGGGCGCGGTGCTACGAAGTAGCATACATTGAAGCCTGTTCCGACGTTGGCCCATTCCCATAGCAACGTGCCGGACCGCGAGTTTCGCTGAGATGCATCCAGACTAGGCTCACAGGGTTGGATGCTCTTAGACTTTCAGTTCCAACCATGACTTTGAGAGCACGAGTTACGGGCGCCAAATAAGGCACAAATTGCTCATGTCATTGGCCACAGCTCTACATGTACACACGCACTACACGCCGTAGCGGCAGCAATGACATCAAAAAGGGACACTCAATTGCGAACTCAAGTTCCTTTCTTCAAAAAGTCCATTCAAATATTAATAGTTATGACACATAAATCCTGCAGTGATTATAACGTTAGAAGCTTCAGTATCCGATCCAATCCATAAATGCATGTTAAAGAGAGTCGTCGCCCATTACTCATGGTCTAACAGAAATCAAACCCAAAAAAGACATTAAACCGAAATCATAATCATAGGTTACCCAGAATTTGAACTAAAGCAGGTAGCAACTGAAAGAGAAGAGAATCAGGTTAGCGCTTTTCGAGTTAGGCGGGTGGAATGGTTACGGAAACGACTTACCTCCGAAGTATCCTCAATTAAAGTCTGCGTCTCATTGACAAACTTGCTCGACAGCAGGTCGTTGGCATTGCCAAGCAGCCCACCAACCTGGGCAAGCAGCTCAGGCGTGATAAGCGGCGCAACCTCGTCAATAAGACTCTTAGTCTCATCAACAAAGTCCGGCGTTAAGAGACCCGTGGCGTTTCCAACCAGGAACGTCACGTTGTGGAGGAGGTTCGGCGTGATGACGGGGCCAACATTGCTGATGAGGTTCTGTGTTTCCTCAACGAATTTCTCTGTGAGGAGTTTGTTGGCGTGGTCCAGAACGTCGCCCACTTCCTTGAGGAGGGAGGGCGTAATGATGGGCGAGATATCGCTGATGAGGCCGGATGTCTCGTTGACGAATTTCGGCGTCAGCAGGTTGTTTGCGTTGGTGAGGAGGCTGCCAATTGCGCCGTTGTCGACAATTGGGCCAAGCTCTGAGATCAGGCCGCGCGTGTCGTGCACGAAGTCCTTGGTCAGGAGGTCGCCCGCATTTCCGACAAGGCCCTTGGTCTCGTCGGCAAAGTCCTTGGTCAAAAGGTAGCCGGCATTGCCGACAAGGCCCTTTGTTTCGTCGACGAAGTCAGATGTTAGGAGGGAGTTGGCGTTGTTGAGGAGGCCGCTAACTTCCTTTAGTAGTTCTGGGGTGAAGACTGGTGCCACGGCGCCAATAAGGCCTTGCGTTTCGTCGATGAAGTCCTTGGTCAAGAGGTCGTTGGCATTGCCGAGCAGGGTGGCGACTTCCTTGAGGACGTTGGGTGTGAGGACAGGGGCAACGGCGCCTATGAGACTGCGGGTCTCCTTGACGAAGTCTGCTGTTAGCAAATCATTGGCGTTGCCTAGGAGGGAGCTGATCTCCTTGAAAAGTGCTGGGCTGATTAGAGGACCGACGGCCTCGATGAGGCCTTGAGTGTTGTTGACGAATTCAGGCGTCAAGAGATTGCCGGCGTTGCCAACCAGGTCGGTGACTTCGGAGAGGAAGCCCTTTGTGATCGCTGGCGAAATGGTGTTGATCAAACCCTTGGTGTTCTTCACGAAGTCTGCGCTCAGCAGGCTGATAGCGTTCTGGACAAGAGTGCTGAGTTCGTGCACCAGGGCGGGTGTCAGAAGAGGACCAGCAGCCTCGAGCAATGCTCGGAGCTCCTTCACGGTCTCGGCTGTCAGCAGGTTGTTTGCGTTTCCAATCAGGGTGTTGACTTCCTTGACAAACTCGGTTGTCAGCAATTGGTTGCCGTTGACAAGGATGGCGTTGACCTCCTTGACAAACTCGGCAGTCAACAAGTGGTTGGCGTTTCCAATCAATCCATTTACTTCCTTGACGAAGTCTGCTGTCAACAATCCATTGGCATTTCCAATCAAGGCGTTGACCTCTTTCATGAAGTCCGATGACAGAAGGCCATTGGCGTTCTGGATGAGAGTATTGACCTCCTTGACGAAGTCCGCGGTCAACAAGTGGTTGGCGTTTCCGATGAGGGCGTTGACTTCCTTCACAAACTCTGCTGTCAGAAGATCGTTGCCGTTCTCCAATAACGCAGAAATCTGCTTGAAGAGATCAGGTGTCAACAGTGGAATGACGTTGCTGAGCAGTTGCTTAAGCTCCTTCACAAAATCGGGCGTCAACAAATCACTGGCACTGTCGAGCAGGTTCTCAAGCTTGTTGATTAAGTTCTGGGTCAGCAGTCCAGATGCGAGATTGATCAAGGACTTGGCTTGTTCGGTAGTCTTGTCATCAAGCAAGTAGGCGATGTGGTGGAAGAACGACTCAATATCTTTGATCAACGTGGGCGAAAGCAGGCCGGTGATGCCGGAAAGAGCATTCCTCAGGTCCGTCAATGGGTTTCCAGAGGTTCCATCTGGAATGAGTCCTTCGAGGATGTTACCACTGTCGTTGGAGGAAGACGCGGTGCCTTTAGGGTTGCTGGCCGTGGTCGAAGACTGCCTGGTTGCCGCACTTGTTGGTGCTGAGGTTTCGGAGGAGTCATCGGAGGGGGCAGCAGTGCTAACAGAAGGAGCGGCAGTCTCATCAGCATCTTCGGGGCTCGAGGAAGGAAGAACAGAGGACAAGACATCGTCTAAGCCGCTCCCTGGTTCCTCGGCGCTCCCCTGGCTCGCGGTGGCAGCTGGGGCACGGGTTGTCGTCTGCGGTTCATCTGCATGTGCTTCCTCGGGCTGCTGCTCAACATGGCTGCTTGTAGTCGACTCAGAAACCACAGTGGTCGTTGGCTCTGGCGCTGATGTTGTTGGAGCCTGTGCAACAGTATGTTCCTTCGGCTGCACGCCGTCCTGTGAGGATGGGGAGACTTGGGGAGCGGGCTTGGCCAGGGCCGTACTCGAAAGCACGAGCGCCGAGAGAATAGTTGAGAAACGCATTTTCAGTCTCCGTCCACGTTTCGCAGGAGCTGACTAGCAGTTGACAGCGGGAAGAATGAAATTGAGAATAGGGGGCGGCGAAGAATTTGGTTCTTTATATTCGAAATGCGGATGAGGGCCCAAATGCCCCCGCTTGCCCCGATTATCGAGCCTCGAGTAGGACTAGGACGGCATTCCCCGTAGAGTGAGGTGATATCCCGTCAATCTCACTATGGGTCTTGTCGATAATTCCCTGTTTCGAGCCCCCGATCTTCTGTATGTAGCTAGCTCTGTTTGCCCAGCTAGCTCGACTCTCAGCGCAATTCTGGTACACAGGGCTCATTCCTCTTTAGCACGCGGTTATTAGGATTTTCCCTCGATCTAGACGGTCAACATGGGTCCGGGGGTGCGCGACTATTACCCGGTCAGGCAAGGTAAGAGATGGGGATCGTCGGGTAGCAGTGAGGGCTAGTCGAGACAAGCAATCGTCGTCCGCCATAATGGCTTAAACAATGCCGACTATAACAGCTTAGGAGCTCGGTACATCCCGCTATCTTGCGGGGATGACAACGAGCATTATACTTTGGGAAATCATTGCGAGTATCGTGCTGCAGTGTGCCTGACAGACTGCAGTTCGGCGGGATCCCGACAATGAAAGTACCGGCTCGTGCCCGAGTTTGGATTCTATCGACAAAAGGGGAGGGATCGGCTTCCCTAAAGCCAAGCCCGTCACCTCACGGCTTTAAGCTACGGAACGCACCATGCGGTTAGTTGATTGATCCGTGAAAGCGCTGTAATGATTGGCGAATGGGGTACTCCGTATAGGACCAGGTACTCCATCTCCGTGGTGTACTCCGGAGTATAGTCTGTGTGGCTATATCAACCCCTGGGGGCTCTCGGCTGTTTCCATGATGGGAGAAGCTTGTTTTCGCTGCAGCACTTCAGGATTACCATGACTGTCAGCAGTAATATCACTTCAAAGTTGCCTCAGAATTCTCTAAATAAGAGCGCCCTGATAATCTTCTTGCACCCAGCTGTGTTGTTGATCCGTGAAAGCTTAGAGTGCTGGAGTGGAGAACATCCAATTGTTGATGAATTACGGTAGTCTTTCAGTAGTGATCCACAGTCCAGCAGTCGAAGTCGAACACTCGATATTCAAAAGCACTCTGCTTTGTTTGCTCGGCTGCATGTGATAAAGAAGGCAGCAAGTGAGGTACCGTTGACGTCGGAGTATTTCTCTTTGTCACAGCTTGTTACTCGTTTTTGTACGAGTGCTTATGCTGATTCTTAGGGAGCTCGTGCACTGCTGTCTATCATCTCTGGTCACGCCACGCTAGTTAGAGATCGGCCAATTCGATAAGCGGGATTGGTCCGGGCTCGGGAGGCTCTCCACAAAATCCCTTGTTTCTGGCCCATGAACAGCCGAAAGAGAAAGGATTTGGAGAACCATGCCCCATTTGTAATGTGATCATCTCCCTCATCAAAATCAGGGCGGCCCATCCGCCGTACGCAAACTTAGATTTCAAAGCTCAGACTCTCGATTAAGACCTCGAGGCTCGAGCATGGGAGCAATGAAGATATCTTAACCACGTTCAAGCAATCTGAGGCTGCTAGAATCGGCACGAAGGCACACAAGCCCATCTAGGGCCATCTAATCCTTCGCGAGCGATAGAACGTGTGACCCAGCATGCTAGGTGAAAAAGCAAGGTTAGCGTAAGCGTGTCTAGGAACATGCATAAGCAGGGAGCTACCACCTGCAGGGTGTGCTTCTGGCAGTTCCTTTGGGAAGTCTTCGAGGTTTACGGTTACCGCAGCTTTGCAGGCAGCAACCCTAGGTACACCGAAGACAAGACCTGAACGAAAGGGAGCACCGGCTGAGCTAGGAGCGGGGTCATGGGGAACGACGCCGCATATAACATGTTAAGCAATTGCTTAGCATCATGGTCTCATCGTGGGCTGTCAACTAGTTGATCTCCCTTTGACCAATTGATAGCCGAAATGCAAAGGCAATGCCAAAAGATGCCGAGGATGAATTGCAGTGCCAACATTTTTCTGAAGATGAGATAGGCCAAGAGTTGGGTTGGAGACAAACTGCGGAGACGGTGGGGGGCTGCTTCCCCGGACTCTCAACAGTCACGACGCGTTCAATCAGCCGAGGAGGTAACCGAAGCAAAGTTCGAGCTCAACATATTATGAGCATGAGAAACACTGCCAGGCACACGATCTATAACGTGAGCCAAAACTGATCGATACTGGCCCTTACATTGATGATCTCAAGATCAGGAGGATGATGTTCATGGCTTGCTGATGGACGCGAAGACAAGACAAGTCTCTGACCGGTGACCAGGCACCATGTCATGTGATGTCCGTCAACAGGGATTCTTGTCAGCATTTTGACTGACGACAAGGACCCGGGTAGAATCCCTGGGTTCTGGAATTGATCCATGCATTTCCTGCCGGTTGTGAGTGCATCCCGACCCTGGGAGTGATACCAGGCGAGCCTTCCACCTGGCAATGATAAATGCTGATGGTCTTGTCTCACAGAAGGCCTCTCAGTCAAATGGAAGGACGCCATCCAGCCATGTTCAAGCCTCAAGTATCAATTGAATGACCTCGATGGACATGAGACGCGGGCCCTTTCGTTGAAAGACGCGAGAGCAGCCGAATTGTTAGGTGGACAGCTCGCTTTCTTTGTTCGAAGATATACACTATATGGAGTCTCAATCATTCAGCATCAAATTATTACCTTGACACTTCGATCTTCCATATGCTGACGGTGTGTACCCCCGTATCGCTGATTCTATGTAGACCTCGTCTACTGTGGTATGACAATACTTGATGCAAGGTCATGGAGAAATGGCCCAGCTCGAATTAGTTATGGATGAAAGACTGCTAATAGACCTCCTCCTGCCTAGCATTGATCGTGGGTACTAACTGATGCATTCTTTCCATAGTTAAGCTAATTGCGACTATGCTGCGTGCATACAGCCTTACTGAGCCATGGCATGGACCTAATTGATTTCATTGCGCAGCTTCACGGCCTCGCGGTTCTGCCTGGCGAGCCTCACATCATCGATAATACCACAAAGTCTCGGATGGTGAACCTCGTGACAGGGAGAGACAAATATCATATCTATCTTGCGCAACACCGAAACAATTCCACCGAGATAAAAGCATTTGACGAGCTCCACGAGACACGCCAGTCGATACGGCAAACCCTCGAAGACGAGTTCTCTTCTCAAACCCCCCCTTACAGCGCGGAGGGTATTCAACACCGAACTCGTTTGGCCTTACACCTACCTGAAGCTAGGACGCATTTCACGGGGACATCTGGCCAGTATCATCAATGGGCTGCGTCCACTCTCGAGATTGAGAATTGACTTTACAAACATACATTCCCACGGTTGCCAACCGGTCCGCAACAACCACCCCATTGAAACGTGACCGCGAAAGGAAACAACCATCATGGAATGAATTTGTTGGCAGCCAATACTGATCCAGCACTGCCAGTGATACCTACTTGTGCATGCTACACGAGGGACAGTCCTCTAGCCTCCAACCATTTTCCGTCTCAACCGTCACGATATCCATATAGCGGCCGCCATTTAGGACAGGAGTAACATATTCTCGAAACCTGGTATTAGCTTGAAGGCATGGAATCAAGGAAGAGCGTACCCTAGAGTTTCGGGTCGGGGGCTTATACGAAGACTTTGTACCCGGCAGGATTATACCTAGGCATGTGAACAATCATGACTCCGCCCCAAATTGGGCGGGCAGTGCCCCATCCACCCCAGAGCTTCTCTATACCGTAAGGTTGTGCTCAGAGATATTATGAGTAGATAGGCAAGTATAGTCAGGTTTGGGGTGCGGATTGAAGCAAGCTACGCCCCTACTGCTGGTTAATGATGACCAGTATAGTAGGTTGATGCTTAGACAATAATATAGTGAAATGTGCCATGGCTAGATAGATAGTTGGCGTATCTGCTCCTCGTGGCTTATAGGGACGCTGGCAAATGACTCTGATGAAACTTTGCGGGCCTGCGAGACTGGCCACAAGACCATGATTTTTGTTCATGCACACGCTAGTAGCACCCCCACTGGATACTATAATGTGATCAGCAACGTTGGTGTTGTGAAGCGGTTGAGTACGCGTATGCAGATATCCCATAAGAGCATTGTGCATATATCAGACCACGAATAGCCATTGAGATCAAGGCTAGTGCTTCTGCTAGAGATTCGAGGCATTGATGTCGTCAAAGCCTTGAACTTCCTCTGTAGATGATACAATGCATGGTGCCAATAAGGTTAGGACCTTGAAGCCAAGGCGCTCAGGACGAACTGCAGACGGGTCCAGAATGTCCACAGACACGCAACGACAGGGAACTTTGACCACCCCAAAACAAGGATACGACTCCCATCGAGATCTAGAGGCGTCGGTTGAATACCACGCAACCTGCGTTGCCCAATTCCGTGCGGCCCTCATATCGAGAATTGCAAAATGGACCGAGTCGAGGCCTGGCACAAACATCCCTAGCTTTCCGTACTTTGTGCCCGCGGATTAACAGAGGGTTGTGCGCAAACTGATCAGTCGAAAGCAGGCGGAACGCCTCGATCCCATGCCGCCCGCAAGCTCCTGCTATATGAAGTGAGCAGGGGTTCAGAGGAGCACCAGGCCAGAATGCGCTATCTTCAACAGAGCCCAGGCCCATCTGTCAGGACCCAAAGCGGCTAGCCGAACAGGTGACTGAAGCTGTATGCATTGTCAGCACCACTAGTGCATCAAGGCGCCCACTATCGAGCCGAAGGTGTGGTTGCACGGTTCCTCGGCGATATTAATACTAATTGATGTGGAACTCAGATGTTCCGGGAGCACGCATGGTCTTACTCTTTCGTCACCAGTCGTATCTAGGGTAGTGGCGCCGGCTGAAACATTGCAGCGAGATCAGCGCCCAAGAAGGGGCACCAGCGCAAGTATGGCTCGCTGTGACGACGGGACTTGGAGACTCGAGCGCGGTTGGATAAAACACCACGATGCGGACGGATGAAGAAGGAAAGACCTCATCCAGGTCCGGCCGGGGTCCGTCTCGGATGGGCATGCCTTGATCAATCGAGTCATCCACAAGTGTATGATTCTAGTGCATATTTTACCGCCGGGTTAGCTGCAATGGTCCACGGGTGTTACTGGGGCCCAAAGGGAGGCAGGGAGGCAGGATCCCGGGCGTCAATAATGCTGTGTTAAGTCGTACAAAGGACATGGAAGCCTTGGATAATCAATATCAGAATTCAGAACACAACGCACGCATGATCATCTCCAGGCCGCCTGATTTCCGTGGGTAGAGCTCGTCCTGCACTTGCTTGTGGTAATGCTGGAGTTGCTGGGAAATGGTTGAGGTGCAAATTTGATGTTCCTTGCTGAACTGCAGCAAAGCGAGTGCGACCGCGCTCCGTCTGTACCTGCCTAACCGTGGGTTCTTTGCCAATTTCTCGATTCTTACCGCGTGTCAACCTGACTGGATAATTTTATGACTTGATCACATACTCCGTACTCCGTAGGTATACTAGATATCCATCGTTTCTACGTATTTTTTCCAACTTCCAGCCCCACTTAGTGACGTCATTGCTTCGCTGGCTACAGAAACTTTGCCTCACTGTGGCTGATGCGTTGTCTTTTCAGCGAGGCGCAGCACCGCCATCCACATCGCCCTCGCCGAGTCCGACTCTTCCACATGTCTCTACTCCGTACTCCGTAATTCCTGGCAGTGGCAGTGGCACAGTGCAGGGTCATCACTGATCTCCTTGGAATTTTGGCGACCGACCTGTGTTAGAGAAGCAACTGGCAATAATGTTCTCTT
The DNA here is from genome assembly GCA_003719405.1 of Aspergillus incahuasiensis. Classification (NCBI taxonomy): domain Eukaryota; kingdom Fungi; phylum Ascomycota; class Eurotiomycetes; order Eurotiales; family Aspergillaceae; genus Aspergillus; species Aspergillus incahuasiensis. Next base: position 89,392 of record RHLP01000035.1, read on the forward strand.
GTTCACCCCGTCCGTGATCCGCCGATTCCAAGCGCTTTGCATATCTTCCTCGTGACTCATGATGCTCTCCACGACCCACAACCCGCATGTATCGACCCAAGCGGCTGGGGCCCTCGGCGCGTGCTGATACAACTTCGGCAGCATTATTTCGAACGTCCCTCCATCTGACCTCATGCTGCGGCATTCAATCCTTCTGCCTATGCGTGCCGTGCTCGTTGACCTGCGGGTTGCGCCGGCCAAGCACGTCCTCTCGTGACCTCTTTGTTCCTCACCTTGGATACGCTCAATGCTCAGCCAGTCGCAGCTTTGCCACCGGCCTTCCTTCTCTATCTCCTGCCTATGACTACGACCTCAGTGTTGGCTTCAGAATTCACGGGGTCTATCAGCTGGGGAAGAGGACAATCCTTTCCAATGATACCTCGAGTATACCTCCTTCGACCTCTGATTGCATGCGCTTCCTGGAAAAGGGGAGCTGCGACGTGCATATGAAGTAAATCCATGGCAACGCCAAAGACGCATGGATGCTGATCAGAGATGCTCAGGACCTCTCAGAGGCTCTCGTCCTTCTTATTTACATTATTTCTGATACTCTACCCTGCAGCCTGCTGGTGCTTACTCGACGTAACACCCCAGTATCGGCACTGGCAAAATTTACAAGTGCTTCCGGCCTTCGACGAAGATTCCTGTTCCAGAAAGGCTGGAGATGACCATGGACGAGGCTTAGTCCAATGGTTGATCATAGCAGGGATGTCCGAGGTAGCGTGGTAGCCGGCCTCTTTTGATGCCAGCGAATAGGAAGCCAGAAGCGGCACCTTGTCGTCTTTTCAGACCGTTTAGCTCAACTGAATGACGGATACCGTGGGTCCCTTGTCAATTTCTCCGGCTCTCTTGGGATCCCTTTCCTCTTCCTCTCGGAGCCATCGTCTTTGTTCTAAACCGTTTCACTTGCCGGGGCCGAACCCTCTTTGGAAGCTCTCAGAAGTTTCAGGAGATGAGGGCATCCTCATCTGGACATTCTTACATCTTTATCTCACCAGTGAACCTGAGATAAAGCTGCACGAGGGTTTCGTTGGTAGATAGACCAGAATAATGGCGGTACCCCTACTTTCCTCCAGAGCTCCGAAGCTCGTACAAGCCGGACGCATATACAAATTCGGAATCTTTGTGCTCTCAGGGACATTTGATTAGTGCCCTGAGCTCCTGGCAATGCCCCAATTTCGAAGATGGAGACTTGAGTTTGTCGAGTCCGACACTATCCGATTTCTTTTGCAGCAAGTTACATCTCCTCCCGGCTGATGCGCACATTCCTATTGTGTTTAATCTACGAGGGGCTTAGGCGTAAACCATGGAACTACTCGGATCGAATCTTGGACAAAATCTATATAGCAAGTATAGCCGGATAACTGATCCGCTGGTTCTGCAATGCTCGATGAGCGAATGCCTAGTCAGGAACTGACTGGATCTTGCTTCCTGCAGTGCAATGCACGCAGCACTGTAGATATGCGGGAGCACCTCGGGGTTGAACTCGAAGCCTGTTGTTGAGAACATAGCCACAAGTTGTCGAACAACTGCAGCTGAATCAGCTCCACAGCGGTGGCAAATCGGGAAAGGCCATCAATTAGATTGAGCAATTTGTGCCCTATGTCCAAAAGGCGTTAGCGAGCTTAGATAACTTTTAACATCGGATGATCTTCCACGATGGGTGGGGTGAAGGCAACGGCATGAGTTCTATTTCTGTGCTCTACAGATCAGAGCGTGTTCTCTAACATACGGAGTACCCCTTAGTATCATAGCTTGGATCAACCCTTGAATCAGGCACGTACTCGTACTTTGTAGTCTATACAAAAAGGGAAAATGGAAGTCCAGAAGTGGACGTATCTACTCTGGCATCCACAACCACGAGTCTGACCAAGTGGAGCAACGGGGCTTAGCCGTCAAGACCGCCGACATCATCCATTCTGTTTCACAACCGGAGGTTACTCTGCATCCACAATGAACTTCACACTGGAGGTCAAAGCAGGGCATCCAGGTCAAGGCTGTGACACTGACACTTTGTATAGGGTTCCAAGGGTTATATCCGAAACCCGCCGAATCAGTCCGCGCAAGCCCAACGATCTAGATGCTCTGGTTGAACTTTGCTGGGCGTCTGGTTCTATAGATGTATGTAAGGATGTATCGCGAATACGATAGAGATCCTGGAAGGCCCGTCCCCACCGCGATGACCATTCTGGACACCTGCAGCTGCTAACGCTCAGCAGAAAAAGCGCAGCTGAGATCGCACGGCGAATCCGGGTTGTGGCCAAAGTGAACCTGACCTGTTCCGTACGATCGGGTTCCCACTGGCCTGCACAATTAAGTCGCCGGTTACTCACTTAATGCGCATGGATCTATGCGCGAGGTTGGGTTGAAAGCTACTTGAAACATAGACTTAATAATAATATAGCTGAAGACTGGTTCTTGCTGAGAATAATTATTCCTCGCTTTCGAGTCCGATTACAGAACATATACTGTGCAGGGGTTGTTTGCTGCAGACCAGACCCGACTGTGCAGTGCATTGCCCCTCCCGTCTGACGGACTTGTCTTCCTCGCCTGTTCGCTTCTTCGCTTCGCTACTTCTTCCTCTCTTCCCTCCTCCTATCCTCCATCATCGGCCTTTTCTCTTCTTCCCTCCTTTTCGGCCCTCTGGCCTTTTTCTTTCCTTTATACGCTTCGTTCATTTCTTCTCCAACTATTTCTTTTCTATACCTACACTGACGTCCGTCGCGCACGCTCGCCCACATCCTAATCCAACCACCGACCCACTTATACGATTGTCTTCGATCCGTCCTTGACCTCTTAGAGAAAACCCTAGAAAGCTTTTGTGGCCGTGGAATTATCCGGAAGACAAGCTCGCTGTGGGCGACTGCTGCTTGATGAACAACGTTTTATACTAGTGACCAACTGCTACCTCACATTCCTTCGGCCGTCTTATCACTGGAACAATGCCAACCGTCTTACTGCCATCGTCGGCCGCTGCCTTTGCGCCGCGGTCATCGCCGAACGTGGTGCTGAACTCTCGAATCGAACCATGGCTCACCGCAACCCTGAAACGAGTCAACCGGGTGAAGCGACCCTTGAACAACGTGTCGCAGCATACGAGGTGCCTAACCGAAACTCTTTCCTCGACGAACGCCATCTGGAATCTCTGCTCGATGATGCTGCCCAAGGCTGCCGAGTCGGAGCTGCGGAAGGACGAGAACCCTCTAGTAGAGGCCATATTCAACTACCAGATGATTCACATCGAAGCATACGTGGTGCACGTTGATATGGTATCTCAGAACGAGGTCGCGTTCAAGCTCACGCCAGAGACGATCGAGGCGCTCGTCGAACATCACAAGGAGGTCTACTCAATTGACGCCGCTGCCAATACCTGGGACTGGGCTGAGAAGGACAGCCAGGTCAAGAAGCTACAGGAGGAGTTTGTCCAGGCAGCCAACAAGTTTGTTTACCGCGCCGGCGCTCAGGCTCTTGAGGGGCTAGAGGAGGATGGCGCGGGTGAGCTGCTTGGTGGTAGGAGTGAGGACGCGAAGAGTGCAGTCTCTGCTCTGTTCGTTCCCCTTCTCCCGCCGCCTCCTCGTGTAGTTGATGTCCTTCGCTCGACACCGTTGCTCCCCAGCTCGACAGGACCCGAAACGTGGTGGCATGACCCGTTGCAACAGCCGGTATCGATGGATTCATGGAAGGTGCTGCCGTCCAGCCCAGCGCCCGTTACAACCGGGGATGCAAACCCAGGCATGTGGGCCGGGCTGGGTGCTATGCCTGAAATGCAAATGGTATCCGCGGCCCCATCGACATCGACCTATACTCAGGCCTACACCACCACGCCTTACACCGCCACCCTGCAGTTCTACAGCGCCGCGGCAACCTCAGCCGCCCTGGCAGCGCTCCCACTTCCGAGTACGCTCATTCAGCCCTGTAGCACAGCGGCAAACATGCCGGGATTTGGATGGGGCGACCGCTACCAGGACTTTGCGCTGCCGTACGGCACAACGATGTAATGGATTCAAGTCCTGGACACTTGATGTTGACGTCTCCCTGACTTCGCGTGTCTTTGGATTAGATCCCAGGGTCCTTATCGACAGAGCCACGACTGGTCATCAGCCTACCTTCAGCACCACCCGAATCCGAGATTATACCCAAGAGAACAACAGGGACAGGGTCCCCCACGGAACCAGACCACAGAATAAACGGCATCAGTGACGGCGTTTTCCATGATTTGATTTCAACCCGATGATACTCCACTTCGCTTTTGCATTTGAACACAACAATAATTTTTCCGTCGTTTTCTTTTTTGATTTTGAATCCAGCCAGCCTGAGCGTTTTCTTTTTCTTTTTTTGCATCGAGCAGCAGCGGCGGGACGGCTATCTGTCTTTTTTGTTATCTTCCATCCCGCATATATGTCATGAAGACTGGTGAGCCTCACGGCTAGGGATATGATTAGGATGAGAAACGTTTACCACACTCGTTGGATTCATTTCTTCCATGGCAGCAGAACTCTACGACAATGGTTCTGAGAACCAGCTGTTGTTTTCCTGCTGATCATCTGCTTCTTCTGGTACAGGTACCAGACTGGAACCCGAAAGCGGGTTGGGGGCGATGCGAACATGGTTCTGCGATACATTCCATCTGAGATGGTTATGGACGCAGATTGCAACTAACAGCTTGCTCGGTCAAGTGAGGGATTTATCAGTCCTTGGTTCAGGTTTGTCTGTGGCAGACCTGGCGATGTTAAGGCAGCCGAGTCCGTGGCTCGAGTCGCTTTTTCTCTGGGACGATACATCCTTCACTCTGATCATGCCAGCTGTTTGTTGTCTGTAGGGTCATCCCCTACTGTCCAGGCTGGGTGTTTTCCTGGATGCTCGTCACCCGTCTCTCCTGGTGAGAGTAAGGGCGGCGGGAATCGGATGCTGGAGGGCTGCGCCCACGCTACATTCTTTCCCCCCTCAATTTGTATGCAGCTTCAGCTTGTATCTAGTTTGGAGTCTAATCGAAACACATAAATCAAATTGTCCTACAACAAATACGCAGTGTACCACGTACATCGGTCTTTGTGCTGTTGATGGAATCATAGGAGAGCACAGGGCCGAGTCCCATGACGTCAGGGTACCTCACCCTGGCAAGAACCCCCAGGCTCCAAGGTTCCAACGAACGCCTCCGATCCCCCAGTTCTTCACCTGCACTTAATTTACTCTAATGTGTTTCTGGCTTCTGCCTTTTCCATCTGACACACCAGCACGCTAGATACCCCGACTACTAACCCACCGCTTTTCCCCCCTCACATGCTGTCATGGCATCCCTACAAGACTCCCTCCTCTCCCTCAACGCAACGACCTGGGATAATATCCCACGCGACCAATCCGCCCTCAGAGAATACATCAGCGACCTCCGCGCGAAAGCCCGCCTGATAATTGACTCTGTCCCTGAGCCCCCTCCCTCCGACGCGAAGAGTACACTCAACAACGACATCAAGCTGAAACCGTCCCCCGCACGCCTCGGCACGAAGAACGAGGCTACCCGCGTAAACCAGAAACAATGGAGCAAGCCGATCGTCAAACCCGCCCCCAACAAGGATAACCCGCTTGGTATCCCCGTCTATAAACTAGCTGGGAGTGATGGGCAAGGGCACTGGTTTGGTCGGCGCAGTGTGCATAGGGGTCTGCCATATAGTGTTTGGGAGGAGAAGTTGTCTAGCGAGATGGCGGAGACATTGAAGACAAACCGCGAGCGTGTCCAGAATGGCCAGCAGCCTGACCAGGCGGTTCGGGGGATCGGTGCGCAGCAGGGTCTTGAGACAATTGAAATTAAGGACGAAGCTGGGGAGAAGGTTGTTGGAAAGGTCAAGGTGTACCACGTGAGTGCGACGTTTCCGAAACCGACGACGAGCCGCGATTTCGTGGTTATGATTGTTACGTGGGAGGCTGGGTTTGTGGAGGACGAGAAGCGTGATGGGAACAGGGAGGAGAAGGAGGGGCGTAGCTGGATGATGGTCTCGAGGCCTGTCGATCATCCTGGTGCACCCGCGGGGGATGAGTATATACGTGGGCAGTATGAGTCTGTGGAGATGATTAGGGAGATTGTGGTGGATAAGGATGCTTCAGACGCCGAGTCCGAGTCGAACCCTGTTGAGTGGACAATGGTGACGAGGAGTGACCCCGGGGGTACAATTCCGCGATGGATGGTCGAGAAGGGCACGCCGAAGAGCATTTGCACCGACGCAGCGAAGTTCCTTGAATGGGCGAGTCAGGATCCAGAAGCTGCTGCAAAGGCGCGCGAGCAGCCACAGAGCCGTGCTGGTTCTAGGGCCGGTCAGGTAGATGGCACGGCCCCGAGTGCGGTTGTTGGTCACTTGTCAGATACCGATAGCAGTTCGGACTTTGAGTATGAACAGGAGGAGCATCATGGCCTCATCGCCAGCGTTGGGACTCTACTCAACGCTGGCCTCGAGCGATACGCACCGCAGGCCGTCCTAGACTACATACCTGCGCACTCACGCCAGTCATCTTCCAGCTATAACTCGCCAAACTCGAAGACGAAAGAAGTCCACGAGCATACACCTGAACCTCAGCCTCGGCCCCCGCAAACTAATGATGACCCCCATGATGCGGATGAAACTATGTCTCAAGCATCCATCACGTCCTCCCTCCCCGCCGAAGTAACCCCTGCTAGCGATATGATCGACGCATCAGCAGCCGAACGCCTCCAACGTAACCGTAAAGGCAAGCTCTCCTCGCACGAACGCCAACTCGCCAAACTCGCGCAAGAGAAACGCAGCGTCGAGGCGCAAATAGAGCTCGTCCGGTCAGACATCCATTCCCTCGGCCTGCGCGCCCCAGACGAACAAGAAGTCAAAACCGACAAAACCACCGCTTCCGCACGGGCCTCAGTCGACAACCCTACCGGCACCAGCCCAAGCAGCAGCACCAACAAATTGAACTCCGACGCCACGTCAAGCAGCAGCACGACCAAGAACCGCAGCCGCTCCAACACGCCGGCCTCCGATAACCCGGAAATGCACAAGGTCGCCTCGGGCCTCTTCCGCGAGGAAGCCAAGCTCGTCCGCCGTCTCGCTAAGATTGAACGCCACCAAATAAAAGAGGCTGGTAGAGTCGAGGCGCAGCATCGTAAGGAAGCAGAAAAGGAGGAGAAGGCGCGCTCGCGGGATGAGACGGAGGCGCTTAAACGGGAGGTCGAGCAGTTGAAGAAGGAGTGCGATCGGTTGAAGAGCGAGCGAAAGCAGTGGCTCGGTTTGATCAAGGCGTTGCAGGCGGAGAATACCAAGTTGGCGAGGCAGGGGGGTGCAAGCCCCAGCGGGGATGCGATTTGACTGATGTGTGGTGACTGGAGATTGGACTGGACTGGTCTGGAAAGAGCATGATTATAATGAATTAAGCATCAACATACATACTGTACATTAATTACATCAATCATGATGGGCAATGAATCACGACCTCTGGGAGGTCTGTCCGCTGTATCCGGGTTTCCCTATCCATCCCATCTAAACCTGAGATCCGTAACGCCATACACGCCCTGCAATAGAAGTCCCAGCCCATTTATCTGCTACCGCACTCAACCCAGATAGTCTTGTAGCGGGTTTGATCACCTCGCACGACGGTACCGGGAGTCTGGCGACCTTGATTTTATATTCGAGCAGCTGCAAAATGTTGGGCCGTCGTCCGGCGTATCCGTCTTGATTTCGAAGTCGAACAGGGCCAAGCCAAATCACTTTTGTAGAACATGTCTGATTCCCCGCCCGACCGGTCTTATCTCGTCTGGTCCTGTCTGTAGTCGATTTGACTCAACTCGCACCGCACCACTCGTGCAATCCAAACCCAAAGCTCCGGATCTCCGCATAGCATTGTATAATCCTCTTCTCAAACGAGTCGAACCGAGCCGACGCGTATCTCTTATTCCTGCGTCTAAACCAATATCATATCACATTAGCATCAAATCCATGTATGCACTCCAACAGCCCCAGTCCAAGCCAAACCAAGAAACCCCCCGAAACACAAAAAAAGAGGAAAAAGTGTAGAAAAAGAACCCCAATACACACCTCAGGCGGGTTCCCGACCCCCCTCACCATGCGCTCGATCATCATGGCGCGCACCTTCTCGCGGCTCTCGCCCATGCCCAGCGCCATGTATCCCAGCAGCGGCGCGTGGCCCACATACGAAGCGTACGAGTCGCGCACGATGTTGCTCAGGAACTCGTGCTTTGTGGTGTCGGCGTGACCGGTGCCGATGTACCGCGCTTGCTGGGCTTCGAGGTTTTGGAGCGTGCGGAGTTTGTCGGCCATTTTGTGGAAAGATTTTGCAAGGGGGGTTTGGGAGGGTTGGTTTTGTTTCGTGGGTTGGAAGGGAAGGGAAAGGAAAGGAAGGGAGAGACGGTGGAAGTGGAAGTGGAAGTAGAAGAGGTTGCGGAGAGGTGAAGTGGAGATGGACGTGGATGGGCGACTGGGCGCATGGATTTGAGATCGCGGAGAAGAGTTGCAATCGCACGTGACCTGTGTATACTTCCGATAAGGAGTTTATTTTACCAAAGGGTAGGGTTAGTTTAGGCTGCGATGACTGATTTAGGGATTTTGAGTGCTATGCATTTGTCTTCGAGAGCAAAGTGCTATATAGAGTAGAATTGACAGGAATTATCATTAGCAATTAGCGCTAGACCTCATCGTAGTCAAGAATAAATACAACTACAAACGTACATAGTAAGTAAGTAGTTAATAGAGTATAGCACTAGCCCTGCCAAACCAATACACCCAGGGAACAATTTCAAGCTCACTGCCCAGCCAAAAAGCTCCAGTCCTGCTTCGCACACCAATCCTTAACAGGCTGGAGCTTCACCTCCACCCCCAAATCACTCGGCTGCAGAACGCTCTTATCAGACCTGCCCCCATCATACCCGAACTCCAGACAGAAGCCCATCATATCCACATTCTCCTTCTCAGCCTCAGGGTCACCGAGATCAAAGCTGGGATCCTCGCTCACAAACTCAACTTCCTTGCCGAGCCCCTGCGCCAGAATCGTCGCGACGCCGCGGAAACTGACCCACTCGTTCACGCCGATGATCTTCTTGCCTGCGTCAGCGCGCAGCAGGGCGTCGACAAGCGCGCCGGTATCGTCCACGGCCGAGTACACTGGAAAGGGAGTCGTGCCGAGGACATCGCCGAGTGTCAGGACAAGGGCGTCGGTCTTCTTGTTCAGTTTCGGACGGAGTAAGGCGCCCGTAGGCCCGAGCCAGTTCTCGAGGTAGAATCCGGCATAGAGCACGCTTGTCTTCTTCTCCCAGAGGGTCGGGTGAGCTGTGCGGCCGTACTCCTCGGCAAGGGCCTTGCCCTCGAAGTGGTAGACGTGCTTGTACTTCCCGGCACTTAGCTTGGTTGTGTTTGGCAGGCTGGAGAAGATGAAGCGCTGCAGGGTGGCGACGGTAGCAGCGGCGTCAATGATGTTGCGGTTCTGCTGGGCTTCGAGGTCCCGGCAGTATTCTCCGATGCTTTGGCCTGCTGCGGCGGCTTCCTCGCGCGCTGCGGGGTTGAAGAAGGGGGGCCAGAAGTCGGTGACGCTGAAGATGAAGGATGCGTTCTTGAATGCGGCGGAGAGGGAGGAGGGGTTGTCGAAGTTGCCGTGGACCATCTCTACGCCGCGAGAGGCGAGGGCTGTGGCTTTGGGGGAGGTCGGATCCCGGGTTACGCCGCGGAGGGTGTAGGGGGAGGATGGCAGTGACAGGTAGTAGGATAGAACTGAGCCGCCTTGGTTGCCGGTAGCACCTAGAACGACGAGGATGGGTTTGGAAGCCATGGTTGAGGGCACTTGAGGAGCTGAAAGTAAGAAGTTGAGAGGTTGAAAGGGTCGAAGACAGTGAAGATGATGGAGTGATGATGCTGTGATAGACGGTAGAGACTTGGCTGTATTTATAGTTTGAGGCCCTTCCACCAGATCAGTCAACGACTCCAGGCTGTTGTATATGAAGTATGAACGCCCGATCCAGCCTAGTTCCCACAGGTAAGCTTCCCTGCCACGCTACTATGACTGATGGCAACTAAACTCAAAAAGGCGTCGCCACGGAAGTCGTCAACAGCCCCATCGTTAGCTTCCCCAAATTCATGGAAAGAGATGAGATGTTCTCCGACTTCTTCGCCAGACCTGGCACTTGCCACTGCCAGCCACGCCTGCGGTGACTCCGCCATCCACAAGCCGGGGCGTTTGTCGAACGGAAGAGACTCCAGAAACATCCAATAAGAGCAGTATCCGTTCGTGAAGCTGTTTATGGTCATGGCCAGGGCGTATGATATGACTATCGTTCGCCGAACGCTTTCTCCGAACAACCACGTCTGCCAAGGTGACTGGTCACGAGGCCTTCGAGTCTGAGCAGACGCCAATAGAGCTTGTGACCAGTCCACTAGGAGGTCGAGGAAGCCCTCGACGCTGTGTCCATCCAGAGCGAATGTTGCAAGGTAGATATTGAGGGCTTGGAGGGCTGTAAGGGCTTCTCTGATTGGCACTACGTTGATATCAAGCTCGATTAAAGCGTTAAAGTTCTCCTGAAATGTTGCCATATCCGCTACTATGAGAGCAGCAAGATGGCTGTAGTGCCCATGCAGAAGTAGCTTTGGATGGACGAATGATGTAGGCTTCCCTGCTTTGAGGAGGCCCGGGACCGATTGATAACCAAGACGAAGGAACTCGAATGCGCCTTCATGTCCAGGTAAGCAGATTGCCGGGTCGATGTTGCCAGGCCGTGTTTCGACTCGTCTGATTAGACAGTATCCAGGGGCCTCGGAGGCCAACGGGTTCCAAGTGAGCTGAGGTTTGGCCCGAGTAACGGGTGTGCTCAAGGGCTCAAGGTCATACACGCACTCCAGACCCCGCTGGGCGCAACGGGTACATTTTGGCATTTGAATGACGCACTTGCGCTTGGAGGTGGTGCAGTTTCGGCAGGCTTTACGTAGAGAGGCCATGTTGGAAAGGTGGGTATACTGCACAAATGAAGCTGTGAGAATGGGTACGCGAAATTCGTAAGTCCATGGTAATTGTAGAATGCCGGCTGAAGGACTCTGACTTTGTCAGCCCACTCATCCATCGCTCAATGACAGGGCTGGCAGCGGCTTAACCTCGAGTGGTTTAGATCCCACCAGTGCGAAGGGCTATGGCGCTTTGGCGGGGCAAAGGATTTCAACTTCCAAAATCAATAGCTGGCTTTTTGAGGTACGTGGAGTCACGCGGGGGATAATAATCTATATTTTTCATAGGCCATATTAGTAGTAGTCCAGCAAGATCAGCGAACCCCATTACCGTAACGTGACGGGTATAGCGTTGTATGAGATGGCTGGATGTAATAAAGCAGACCGCAGAGACGCGAGGGAACACGAAAGATGTGCGCATAGCGGCTGACTAATTTTATGTAGCCTAGTGCACGTGCCCGCCAATGATGTGGCCCATCTTCAGGCTTCAAATCCCGCTACTTGTGGTCTACCCTGCGATGGTGTAGCTGCAATGTCTACTCTGTACTTTGATGCCGTATCATTATGCTGAGCTTGATTACCCATTATGGTACTGCTGCTAATTCTGCAGGTAAAGGCTCTAGTGTGATCTTGAGCTCTGCCACTTGCCTTAATGGTCATCTCCCAAACTACCTTCTAGGCTTTCAGCTAAGCCGCTACTTCTTCAGCAATGTCAACCCCCCCTGGTAGAACCACGTTGCAGGTGGCTTCGATAATGGCCGGACTATGTGACCTGCAACTCAATGAGCATCCATCCAAGATTTATATACTGCAGGCCCTTTCACGGACCCTAGGTCCTAGCGTCATGCTATAAGCACCTATATAACCATCTGGACCTCACTTAGGTGAATTGGAGGTTCTAACAATTATTGTTTCCATCCATTGATCCGCCACCTTTTCAACAGCTTTCAATAGATGCTTGAGAGCATTGACGTTCACATCTAACTCGCAAAATTTACCCTGACTTTCTCCAGCATGGCCCTTGACGACGAGATTGCGTCGCTCACGGAGAAGGTACGGTCAACCGAAGGCGCTCTGGATGGCAGTACTCGGGCTAGCGCCTTGATAGCTGCTCAAGCTCTGGTGCAAATACTCACATCTCCTCGTGAGACTGTTCTTTATGATGTGGTCTTGGTATGAGAAAAGGAACTACTAACAAGAGAGGGGGAAGAACTAACTATCATTGCAAGCAGCCCACAGTGCCCATGTGCGTTTGAATGGGTGTCCAACTTGGAGTTTTCCGAACTATTCGTGGCGCTGAGGAGAGTGGAGCAACAACAAACGATATCGCAGAAAAGTCCGGCGCAAGTCCGATGGTGCTTGGTATGTTATTGAACCTTGCTATGGAACTCGATTATGTGTCAACTAACAGAGTCTTTAGACCAGGTTATGAGGGTGCTGCCTCGGTAGGGTATGTCCTTAAAGTTGGGGTGCAGCTATACAAGCCCTCTCCGCTCACTGGTTATGGCCGACCCAACCATGGAGGCGACGACGAGATACTGGTGCAAAATGCTGTTGATATCCAATTCCACCAGCCCTAAATTGGGATTATAGCAACGACATACACAAATTTTGCACCGGTCACGCTTCAGAGTACTTCCGTCGTAATGGCAACCAATTCCCACCATTTTCCGAAGACTCCCCTTTCCAGCTAGGGTTCAACACCAAGCTCAGCTTCTTCAATTGGATGAATGAGAACCCGTCCTTAGCCAGAGACTTCCAGCAAGCCATGTCCCCGAACTGGTTCGACTGGTTCGACGTCAAGGGGACTATCATTAACGGATACCAGAAAGATAGCCCTCTGATCGTTGATATCGGCTCAGGCAAAGCGCAACAGCTGCACGCATTTAACCGCAGATTTTCGCCATCAGCTATTCCCGGCCGACGCATAGTGCAAGACCGGTCCCAAGTCGTCTCGAACATTGCCCAGCCCGCATCAGAAACCGAAATCGAGCCAATGGCGTACGAGTTCTTCGCACCGCAGCTCGTTACAGGCGCACGGGTGTACTACCTGCATTGGATTCTTCGCGACTAGCCGGATAACCAGGCGCGCGCTATCCTGGCGAATATCGCTGAAGCCATGGAGCCGGGGTACTCGCGTCTAGTGATTAACGACAAGATCGTCCCAGATACCGGGTGTGACTTTTCTACTGCTGTCCTCGGAGTCATTATGATGAAAGAGGTTGCGGCTTTTGAGAGGACGGAGACGCAGTGGCGGGAGTTGCTCTCTTCTGTTCCTGGTTTCAAGGATTTCGAGTTCCATCAACCGCCTGGGGGCGCGCAAGGTGCGGAGGGGGTTATTGTCGTTACGAAGTAGGTCATTCAGATAGTAAGCTATAGAGTAGGATGTTGCTAGCATATGCTGGCATGTGTTCACAACTAAGCCTTGATTAAATTTATACTTTGCTCTGTGTGGTAGTCGAGTAGAGATGCACATGATTCCAATTTACAACAGCAAGATGCCGCAATCAACGGAACTAATCGGGTCTATTGCTCTACACTTTATTTACTACACAGAAATTGATCGCTAAGACACAACAAGCGTAACACACTCTATATCCGACCCGACGCCCTCAAAGCCAAAACAATCAAACATCCACACCCCCATCTCCATTTGCATTTCCATCTCCATCTCCATCTCCATCTCCATCCCCATCCCCATCCAACCTCTGCGCCTCACACATCCCAGCATAGACACCCCCCCTCGCAATGAGCTCCTCATGCCTCCCCCCCTCGACAATCCCCCCATCGCGAAACACAAAAATCCAATCTGCACCGCGGACCGTCGAAAGCCGATGCGCCACCGCAACCGTAATCCGCCCCTGACTAGCCGCAGCCGCCACCAGCGCCCTCTGCACAGCCTTCTCGGACTCCGTGTCCAGCGCGCTCGTCGCCTCGTCCAGCAACAGCACGCCGGAGTCGCGGGCTAGCGCGCGCGCGATCGCAATGCGCTGTCTTTGGCCCCCCGAGAGCTGGCTCCCGCTGCCGCTGCCGCTGCCGCACGGGGTGTCCAGGCCTGAAGGGAGCGAGGCGATGAAGTCCCAGGCGTTGGCGGCGCGGCACGCGCGCTCGATGGCGGCTTCTACGTTGGCGTCGGAGCCTTCTGAGTCTGGGTTTGTGTCTGTGCTTGTTGTTGTTGTTGGAAAGTTCGGTATGCCGTGCGAGATGTTCTCGCGGATGGAGCCGGGGAAGAGCGTGGGCTCTTGCTGCACGAGGGCTACGTTTTTGCGGTAGAGAAGTGGGTTGAGGGTGTGTAGGGGCTGGGAAGAGTCGATCGTGATGTTCCCGCTTATGGGGTCGTAGAAGCGCTCGAGGAGCGAGATCATGGTGCTTTTTCCGCAGCCCGAGGCGCCGACGAGGGCTATGAATGTGCCTTTTTTGATCTGGAGACGAGTCTTGGTTGGTGGGGTTGTACTCGGAAAGCAAGATTGGGGGGGGGGTATTGTGCTTACTGATATAGACACGCCGTTCAGGACCTTGCTGTCAGGCTTTAGAGGGTACGAAAAATGCACGTCTTGGAAGTCGATGGAGCGGCACCCGTCCTTGGGTCCGTTGTTGCGGTTGTCGTCTGTCTCGCGGATTGTTCCGTGAAGCTGGTCAAGCCAGAAATAGTAGTTGGTGGCTTGATTCGCTTTGGTGAAGCCTGCGTAGAAACTAGCTGTCAGTAAGTGGGACTTAGGTATTGCCTGGACTCCCGTCCAGACATGGTCTGACTCACTGCTGGCAAAACTGAAAGCCAACGCGGCGGCCTGGCCGGAGAAGTATACGCCCATAAACGACACGACGAACTGATACAGGCTGATCTTGCCCTCATTTATCAGCTTCGATCCCCACCTGTTGCACATTGCATAGATTAGCATGATACATGGCTCCTATTAACGCCAAGCATGAAAGCGAGTGGAAACTCACCAGAACCCTAACGCCAGCACGAAATACTCGACAGATTGCGTGAGCGAGAACCAAGCCATCATATGGAACATAGGCCTGCTCGTCTGCTTGATCGCGAGGTCCAGTTCATGCGCATACTTCCGTAGCACCGTGCTCTCAAGGGCAAGCGAAGAAACAGTGCGGATAGCCAGGACTGTCTCCGACGCCACCGATGCGCTGGCCGACAGTCGCTGGCCAATCTCATCGTCCATTTTTGCCTCCAGTCGGACTCGCGCGTATCCTCCCAGCAATACCGGTGGTAGCCCGGCAAATACACCCACTAACCCGAGTTTCCAGGACACGGCGATTGCGAGGATGCTTGATGCGATGACGTTGATTGCGGACATGAGGACTATGGCCACGGTAAACCCCATCAGCTCGAGGGTAGCTTGTGGGTACGAGTCGAGCTTGCTAATTAGGGCGCCCACGGTGTTCTCGGGCCGGTCGAAGAATTGCAGGTCTTGCCGCAGGAAGGAGTTGAGTATTTCTTGTCGTAGCTTTCTGCTGAGACCCTGGGGTTGGTAATCTCGGTTAGTGTTATGAGGTGGGATTGGGATTTTCAATCTGCCTCGAGATATTTAGTAGAGTCCTCGCTTACCTGTGCGATAGTATTGGTTGCCCATCCCATTATGAAGTATACTACCAGAATACCGAGCGACATGACGAAGAACATCAATGCAATGAAGTTACCGCGAGAAATGAAGTTTGGGGAATCGAAGACGCTCAAGATGTTGCCTAGCAATAGAGCTTGCCCGGGGTTGACGGCAGCTGCGTTGATAGTATAGTGAGCGAATGGGACAGGGTTGACTATTGTAGTCTAGGACTAGAGCACTCACCTCCTACAATACACGTGGCTGTTGTAATGACGAACCAAATCCACAGTTCTGGCGTCCCTCTCAAAAGCTTCCATATATTGTGGATAATGCCATTCTTCTCGTACAGATCATAATCGGCACGATCCTTCAGAGTCACCGGCTGTTGCGACTCCGCCGTCCGAAGTCTAGTAAGAGAATGAACGCGGTCGACAGCGTCGCCTTGCTCTGAAGCTGCTTCAGACATGGAAGTTGTCCCCAGGCGCCGGTTATCATCAATAGTAGCTGGCGCAAGATCCTGAGCTTTGACGAGTGTGGCATAGATGCCGTTCCTCGACACCAAGTCTGCATGACGGCCTTGTTCCATAATCTTGCCCTTGGACATGACCACGATATTATCCGCATTACGGATAATCGCGAGCTTGTGCGCGATGACAAGCGTTGTGCGGTTGTGGGAGGCATTGTCAAGAGCCTGTTGAACAATCCCCTCAGCGTGCGGGTCAAGCGCACTAGTTGCTTCGTCGAGGAGTAGGATCTTAGGCTCCGAGATGACACTGCGGGCAATGGCGATTCGCTGCTTCTGTCCGCCTGATAGTAGGCCGCCTCGCTCGCCAATCAGGGTGTTATATCCCTGTGGCAGATTCTGGATAAAGTCGTGGGCAAAGGCGAGCTTCGCGGCATTTTGAACACGGTGCATTCGGTCTTCCTGTGATGCGGTTTCCCATTGAGTGCCTACAAGGCCGTTGGCGATATTTTCAAACACACTGTCGTTGAAGAGCACGGGTTCCTAGACTGGTCAAAAGATAATAATTCAAGTATGCGTCATGCGGGCTTACCTGTTGAACTAGACGGATGTTGGTCCGCAGCCATTTGAGGTTGAGCTGACTGATGTCCTTGCCATCCAGAGATATACTACCTGCACTCGGGTTATACCACCGTTCAAACAAACCGACGATTGTGCTCTTCCCTGAGCCAGATGGTCCCTTTCAACGGTTACCCTAAGTTTGTTATAACGTATGAAGAGAGAATACTCACAATCAACGCCGTGACTTTGCCCGCAGGAATATTCAAAGTAAAGTTCTCCAAGATGGGAACGTCTGGACGCGTGGGATAGCTGAAGTGAATACCTTGTAGATCAATGGCGCCAAGTGTTTCGTCGGGTCTATCTCCTAATTCGTCGAAAGGGTTGATCTCGGACTCTCTATCAATGAGGGAGAACAGCTCTGAAGCTGCGGTTGCAGCGCGGCTGAAGATGACCATATTCGGCGTGACTTGCATCACTGTATTTGCAGCCATGATAACAGAGAAGAGAACACTAGTTATTGGTTAGTCCCAATTCTCAACATTATTGACTCTTCGTGAGATACTAACACAAAGACAGTTCCTAGATCAGAGACCTCGCCGCGGTCGATCATGGCGAGGCCCTGCCAGAAGGCCAGGCCCATACCGGCATGAACGACAAAATATTGCCCTCCAAACACGATACCGTACAACTTATTCTTCTTCATCCCATGGGCGTGTGCATCGTGGAGGTAAGAGGCGTACTTGGCCAACACCCTCGGTTGAAGGCTAAAAGCGTGGAGAGTCCGTACTCCTCCAATAACATTTTCGGCATAGCTCCCAGCTTGAGCATAAATCTTCAGAATCTTGGCCTCAATCGCGGCATCTAGGCCACCAGCCGTGCCGAGCACAATGAGCAGAAGAGGCACCATAAAGATGAGTATCAATGTCAGCTTCCATTGTGTGGCAAATGCGATGACGAAAGCCGCCACAAAGGTAGAAATAGCCTGAATAACAATGCCGAGTTTCTCTGCTATACCAGACTGGATGAGCTTCCCGTTTGTAGTGGCCTGCTGGGATATGGATCCGGAAGTGCCGCGGTCGTAGTAGGCAATCTCTTGACTGAGCGCAGCGCGTAAATAGCTTCGTCGGACGTTTCGACATAGATAAAAGGCGCAGTGGGTGAATAGAGAGGTATAGATGTAGGTAGCCACGAGACGGGCGACTCCTATGTAGATGAAGTTGAGACTCGACCCCCGAACGGCGGACATGAAGTCATCGCCAGGCTTCGAATCTGCATCGGAGAAGCTGAAGTCGCTCAGCAGTGAGAGAAAGTGGCCGATTGCTAAATTTGTCAAGGCTGAGGCAACGCCAGAAGCAATGGCAGCTACGCAAGCGATTCCCTCAATGATGTAGAGCCAGGAATCGCCGTATGCAAAGACTCGCTATAGACAAACACCCAGTCAGTACCCATTATACATCTCGATCAGAGTTCAATGCACAAGCTTTACCGAGACCTACCAAAAGACCATTCGTGCCGTTTTCCTTTTCTGTGAGTTCGTCATGTTCTTTCTCGGAGTTGATTGAGATTGTAGCTTCGTAAGGTGCTCCCGCAGGTTTCTCTGTTTCTTGAAGCTCCAAAGAGTCTGTCATTATGTCTGCTCCGCGTTGAATGGTACAGGAGACAAAGGAGTGGTCTCATCCAGATGTGAGAGAGCGCAATTGGGAGAAAAGGGATATAGAAGCAGAGCAATGAGAGGAATGGAAAGAATGAGACATCATGATGTTGCCTGGACGTGGCCAGCATTTTAGCAGCGCACGCCATCTCCTCAGGGGCTTAGAGATATCCAAATCCGGTCTCGACATGCTGTTGATCACTGCTGTGGTTCTCTGAGTACGCATACGAGGAGAAGGAGAGAAGAGGCAATCAGTCAATGCGGGGCGTTCAAGGCTCCGGGGTCCGAGGCTTGGCAGGGTGACTCGGTCTTGCGGAGGCTCCGGGGCACCGAGTCACTTACAACTCCCTCTACGTACCATCAATTCATCATCTACGTACTGCGTACCTGCGGGTGGATCTCATTGCTTCTTACTGCACAGTACGCGCTCAAGTCTGTCTATTGTCACTGCTTTCGAGGTCAAACCATCACGTCCAGCTCGGTGCCTCGGGGCCTCACCATCCGCTCACTCACTCCATGGAAGACCAAGACCAAACCCCGGAGAAGTTGGCAGTGAGCTAGCCTTGGATTAAATTATAGCACGCATTCTAATTAACTTTTTAAATTTAGTGCTATCGATGCCGCCAGCGCAAGGTATGGCAAAACGTTTACTGACGTCACTTAAAAGCTTCGCTTCGGCATACCTATCAGCATCGTCGGTGTCTAATCTCGCCCAGGTAAAATGCGATCGAGTGAGCCCATGTTCTCACTGTGTCAAAGCTGGAACTGACTGCTCCTATGCAGCCAGCGTCAAGCCTCGTGAGCGGAGGCAGAGAGTCATGGTATCCCACACATAGTAGGTATCAGACGATAGTCAGGCGGAACTCATGCTGAGAATACCAAGTGACTCCAAACTGGACGCAATATCCCGAAAGATAGACGAGCTCGGCCAGAAGATGAGCCAGTTGAATTGTGAGCCTACTGAGAAAAGAAGTCCCATCAACATCAACCAAGAGGAGCGATGCTCGTCCCTATCCTTCGGGCCAACGCCACCGTATTCACTCGCATCTACTCAGGATCAAGGGTCCCTATCTTATAATACTCCCAACAGGCACATCCCTGAAGTTCTCGGCAATTATTCCAAAGAAGAATACGAGGGTGAATCGTCGCTTTTCGCTCACGCCGTTTTTGCAAGTCGGTTTCTGCAGAATGCCATTAACAACGAGACTAGTGCCGAGATTGCCCACGAGATGGAAGCTGTCCTTGACGGTCTTCAGTTTGCCGTCCAATCTGGAAAACAACGGCCTAACACGCTCGAGAAACTGTATCCTCGCGCCAAGGCGATCGCACCAGGCTCGACGGCCCGCAACTTGACTTTGCCGCCCATTGACAAGGTGGTTATGTGCTTTCGTATCGCCAGGGAATCCCCGCAAGTTGCCACCTTGTGGCTTGGGGACTATCTTACGCTGGCCCAGTTTAACGAACACTTCTTAAGAGTTGCATCGCCTGGTCCAGCTACCGAAGCCGACCTGATCATTGTCCATTGCGGTCTTTACTGGCTGTTCTGCGAATGCTCTAAAGTAGTTGCCGATGAGAAAACGAAGCAGGCCTACGACGCGCAGGCAGCTTTATGCGAGGCGAATCTCCAGACTGTCCTTGCTAACCTTCGTTTCCATCAGCCAGCAAATATAGACTCTGTATATGCAATGGGCATAGCGGTAAGCTGTTAGCCACTTGAGGCTATATTTCGACTAATCATACCTGCTAGTCACTATACTGCCTCCAGAAGAGCAAGCCGTCTGCTGCATCGAGCTTCATTAGCTCAGCCTCGCACATGGCCCAAGCCCTAGGACTACAATATGAAATGCCTTTAGGCACAGAGACCCCTGAACAAAAGACTCAGAAGCAAAGCCTGTTCTGGACCATATACATGACTGAGAAGATGCTTTCGCTCCGCCTAGGCCGTCCATCCATATTTCAAGATCAGGATATCACCCTGTCCCGTCCTGGTATTGAGCGTCCTAGCGGTACTTTCTTGTCCGAACTAGCCCCCGGTTGGATCACTATAGCCAGCATACAGGGCCGCATGTATGACGACGTTTACAGTCCAGGAGCCCTCATGCGACCGCCGCACATACGGAAACTGCGTGCACAGGCTCTAGTAGCTGAGCTGAAAACTGTCATGCAACATATACAAGGTGTCCATGTGAGTTTCCCGGCGTCTCCAGGGCATGACCATGAGGTCGTCCACGTCTCAGCCACTCCACCAGAAAGCACAGACGGCTGACAACTCACAGGACCATTACGATGCAAACAAATCGCAAGTCCTAGGCCCGGATTACCACGAGATAGCCAGACGCTCCGACCGAGTTATTGGCCTGAGCATGCTTACGCTCATTTACCGGAGCATTGCGCCAGATAAATCATCAACCTCCGCGTTCAGTCAGGAATGCATCGATACCTCGAGGGAGACACTCCAAGAGCACGATCGATGTGTCGCCGCCATTATCAGGGCGCGCGGGAAGACCGTCTTTCTTGAAACATACATCAACTGGTCAGTACTCACTTCCTCTCCATCCTTCTTAACCAGCTGGATCTAACAAAGCCCATGCAGGTCCATAATCCAATCCCCGTTTATCCCCTTCATTATCCTATTCTGCCACACCATCGAGACATCCAACGCCTCGGATCTCGAGCCCATGAGAGCATTTGTCGAGTCGCTCGAGTCGAGTTCAACCAGGTCCAAATCCCGCTCACGAAGCACATACGGCAAGCAACTCCGCCTGTTCAGGGCGCTGTACGATGTCGCGGCAAAGTACGTCGAGGTCAAAGCCCGCGTGGCCGCCGGGCAGATGGAAGCGTCGTGGTCGGATGCGACGTATGGGTTTAGTCAATGCCAACTGCCGCCATACAGCGAGGCTGATACCAACATTAACACTACTCCTAGCGGGAACGGGAACACAACTGCAATGGGTTTTACGGGTCCGGGTGGGGTGGACATGGGGATGGGAATGGGAATGGACTTGGAGATGGATCTCTCGAGTGTTGAGCTCTGGGACTGGTTTAGCAAGAACCAGGCTATTATGAGGATGATGGGGGATGTGTAGATATATGTACCTAGAGCGGAACCTTGCTAGACTTTTTCTAGAGGTTAGAACCTAGATACTCTTAGTTGAAGAGCGTACCTAAACTGTCCTCATTTATTTTTCATTCACAAGGAGTCCCGCAGCACTGCAGCCATAGTGCCTAGAACAGACCCAACCAACGCTGTATGTAACTCTCCTCAACCACTATTCTACCATCCCGTCCCACTCCCAACCCAATTACATTACGCCAACAGCCCCTTCTCAAGCCGAGCCGAGCGGACATCCAGGATCCGATTCTTTCGTAACCTAGCCTGACTAAACTCTCCCGGTTTCCGCTTGACCGGGTACCCTGCTTATGATGATGCAATACACAATCCGAATAGCGAAATCTGGACGACTAACCCTGTTGAGACCACCTCCCCTACCCACTCATCCCAGCGCTATTATAAAGCCAAGGCTCAAGGTTTAAGTTTAGATTCCATGTGGCCCGCTGCTGCTGCCCCTGGGGCTCCCGATTTAGGTTTATGGTACACGCTTCAAGGTTCCAATAGGGTTTCTGCCGGCCCGCTTGTCGGCAACCTTACCCCAAACCTTGCCCTAAAGTGCAAAGTGACTGTGTACACGTATAACATATGCACTACCTGGGTACCTAGGTGGTCGGTCAACGAAGTCTAACCTTGCACACAGAATATCATAGTATCTGAGGTACCGTATAGAGCTTCTTGGTGGTGATGGCTTGGCATGGCTGGCTTACGCTTGGTTTGGTTCGGCTCAAGCTTTAGGGTTGGCTTAGTCTGGGGTTATTTAGTTTACAGGCTACATCTTCTACTACGTATAGAACTATACTAATGTGGTAAGCATACTAGTCTACCGGTGGCTTAGTCCAGCTTTAGCCTTTAAGGGCACAGTTTGCCCAATGTCTTTGAATCTCTGTTTTATGGCTAAGACTCCTAGCTCAGATGGGGCCAATGGCTCCCTCTTCCTATTGTAGCAGTATAATCTATTTGTACTAGCGTGAGAAAAAAGCTTTTACCAAGTATAGTAAAGGTAATGTTGATGGCTGAAGAATGAGAGAGAGACAGAGAGAGCAATTGTGCGCAAAGATCATATATATGTACTGTATACCGGTATACCAAATGAGTGTCGGGTACGTCATGTTAAATACGAAGTCCCAAGTCTATCCATACCCCCTCTCGTAATCCCCCTTCACGTGTTCCTCGGAGCTTAAAGCCTGGCCTCGAAAACTCAAGCCTATGTCGACTAGGCACGGTAGTTGACAGTGACATGGCAAGAGTCACAGTTGTTGGTGCCGTAGGAGCCCTTGTGGTGGCCGCAGGTGTCCAGGATCGACTGGGCAGTGTTGTACAAGGTCTGGCCAGAAACGGGCTCCTCACCGGCACCGTTGGTGGCGTAGATCATGTAGCAGTTGCCAACGGAGAACTGGGCCTGGTCGTTGTAGGTGGCGCCGGTGTCGATGTTGTTCAGGGCAGCCTGGCAGTCGGTGATGCTGGGAGAGTTGCTGGAGCCCTTGCAGCTGTTGGTGAGAGAATGGTTAGTGGTGTTGGGATGGGAAGAGGGGAATGGGTCATTGTGACGTAGACGTACTTGTTGCTGTAGGCGAGGGCGCCAGTGGCAACAAGGGCAAGGTTGAGGAGGGTGGTGAACTGCATCTTGATAGATTGGTTTGGTTTGGTTGGTTGTTTGTTGACGGATTGAGAATGTGGAAGGTTGTGCTTGATGAGTTTCACCTGGGAGGGTTGTGACGGTCCTTATATAGCTTTCTCTCTCGTCTTCAGCCCGATGTATCCCCTTGGTCAAGTTGACACGGCTCGACCTCGCCAGCGAGTATGCATGAGGCCCCGACACACTCCGTGAGTCCGGACGCAGTAGCATCGGAGAGCGGATCTAGAGCATGGCCAGTGTGACCGCACCTGAGCCTCTGAGACACTCAGCTGGGTATCGTTGTGGAGGCTAAGCGTGGCAAGGCTGGCCGTCTAAGCTTTTTCAGGCCAGAACAATGTATTGGGGGGGGAGGCCTAAAACGCCGGGTTGGTAGAAGCGTATGATGATCACCACAAGGCAGCCTGTAATGGCTCGGGGTACCCTTGGAGTGTGCTGTTATCTCCGTTTCAGGGCAATGCGGTCATTCCACCATGGGCAAGAATGGGAACCAGCAGGGTCAACTTTGGGGGCGAGGATAGGCGAGAGTCAAGCAATAAACTAGACAGGCTAGTCATCCAATAATAGATCATGGTCATGCACATAGCTGACACCATGCCGCCCCCGTGCCTTGCCACAGTAATCGTGGAATACCTCATATCTCCGCAGCATATGCAGGTTAGTCCTCATCAAGTAGGCGAGATGTTCGGCCCGTACAACAGCAATTCTGCAAAAGAGATGGTCCGCATGTCCCACCTGCCTGCATAGACTCGAAGAGCAAAGCCGCTGTCAGCAATTTTGGCTTTTGTGTTGCTTGGACCGCCCGAGGGACTGGAAAGCTCGTCCGGGGCTATCCCCCTCCGTATATCCGCAGCCTCAGGGTCAGGATACTAGACAACAGGGTTTCGTTCTGTCACTTCTGCAGGACCCGCTGCAGGCCTACCTAGTGAAGGGACTAGTCTCAGCCTCGAGGCTTAGACTCTCAAACTGTACTCCGGAGTACTGTCTAGTCGAGATCGCCGTGCACCATTGGTGTCAGCGTGTTCATCAGAGCCCCCACAAGGCCGGAGTCGCGGAGTGACATGGAGAAGGGTCCTGGATAAGAATAAACAGACTGACTCGTATGAGTGCGCTAGTCATATTGCTTCTACTCCGTAGTTCCACGTAGCTTGATTGGGAAGGAGGGAAGGCAGTCAGAGTGGGCTTGTCTCGTTTTGGGAAAGCGCGCCTGGCAGGGATCAGCGACTTGGCGGCTCCACCGTCTGAGCCTGACTTGACTTGCTGCTAATCTGATCTCACTCACGCGCTCTCTTGGGCTCAACATCGCTGCTAACGGGCCACGGTCGTTATCCATGTCCTGCTCTCGTCGTGTTGCAGAGTCAACTCCCCTCGGCCCCGGCTGATCATCCTCTTCCACCATCATGTCTGCCCACCTCCTCCCTAGTCACAGCCCGGATGGGCGCTTTTCCGTCGATTCCGATACAAACTACAACCTGTACGAAGCTGAGAAGAAGCAGCCCCTGCTAGAACGGGTCATGCAGCGCCTGTATCTCCTGGTGCGGGCCCTTAGTTACCGTCATGGCTATATCCCTTTAGCCCCGGCATTCACCCAGTCCCGTCCTTATCGACGCCTTCTGTTTCGACTAGCATACTATGTCCTTGTCTTGCTGTCAACCGTCATTCTCCTTGTTCTTCTCTTTTCTACATGCTTCCCTTCGTATACTCAACTCCCACCTCACTACTCGTCACTTCGCGATCAAGTTTTGGCCTCAAATGATCCGGGCAGGGGGAACCCGCGCAACGAGACGGTCTTTATCGCGGCTAGCTTATATGACCTCACTGGCCAGCTCGCACGGGGCCACTGGGCCTCCAGCGTCCTTCAGCTCGTCGACCTTCTTGGAGAAGACAACGTCTTTCTCAGTATCTACGAGAACGACAGCGGGGTCGAAGGCGAGTCAGCTCTGAAAGAGCTAGAAAGTCGGGTCCCGTGCAACAAGTCCATAGTGTATGAGCACTTGGTCCTTGATGAACTTCCCAAGGTTATCATTCCCGGAGGCGAACAACGCGTCAAGCGTATATCTTACTTGGCTGAGACTCGCAACCGTGCTCTACGACCCCTCGATCAGCCTACTACCCGGTATGACAAACTGCTTTACCTGAACGACGTGGCCTTTGATCCTGTCGATGCACTCCAGCTCTTGTTCTCCACCAACATCGATGATAATGGGGTAACGCAATATCGAGCTGCGTGCGCTGTTGACTTTATCAACCCCATCAAGTTCTACGACACCTATGCCACTCGCGATATAGAGGGCCATAGCATGGGTCTGCCATTCTTTCCGTGGTTCTCAGACTCCGGCAACGGTCAAAGCCGCAAAGATGTCATTGCGGAAAAAGACGCGATACCAGTCCGCAGTTGCTGGGGAGGAATGGTAGCATTCGATGCTCAGTTCTTCCAAACTGACACCAGGACAAACGTTGAGGTAGCCGGGGAAAGCCTCCCAGCTCGCTTCCGCGCCTTACAGGATGAGAATCTTTACTGGGACGGGTCAGAATGCTGTCTGATCCACGCGGATATCCAGAAGCCGCTACACACGGATGCTGAAGGTGACAACAAAGCCCAGGAAGATAGCGGAATATACATGAACCCCTTTGTGCGGGTTGCATATGACCCGAAGACTCTATCGTGGCTCTGGACGACGCGTCGCTTTGAAAGTCTTTACACCATGGTCCACAACATTGGTGACCATCTCGTTGGCCTGCCATGGTTCAATGCCAGGCTGGACGAAATCCCTGGAGAGACTGTTCAAGACAACATCGTTGTATATGATGAGAAGGGTGAAGGCTCTCTCCGAACCATCGAGCGGGTTGCTAGACACGATGCCTTCTGTGGGCGTCCAGGACTGCAAGTAGTTCGGCCGCGCGAAGAAGGCAAAAAAGGCTGGCAGACAATACCAATTCCGACTTGAATTCTGTATATATGATAGATTTAGAATACTATATTTTGGGCGCGATATAATGAACGCATATTTGATGTGTATATGTGGATAAACAACATTCCTATTGCACTTCTTGCAAAGGCTTGAAAACTTAATCTCGGTGTCTTCCCCCTTAATCAGCCTTCATCTGACACTCCCAGGAAACATATTTACATGGGTATTGAAGTATTAATTGCTTTTACTCGCCACTGTGTAGCGACGAAAAAGCAGATACAATGCACGTGACTACGTGCGCCTTCCTAGTTCAGCTGGATTAGTCATACCATGAAGCCAGGATCACGTGAAGCTTGTTGATTTCCCGTCGGGCTCTACCCTAATTTTTTGTGATACTTCCCAACTTGTACTGCGAGTGAAACGTCTCCAGTCAGTTGCCTGGAGCCTCTCAAAAATGCCAATGCATGATTTCTCCAACTTACTCTTGCGGCGAAACCAGAATCAAGCGCCGTCGCCAAGCCAGAGTGGGTGGACCTCAAGCACGATCTTCTCCAACACCTAAAGCAGATCGAGTCCACCGGGTCCTTCTTCACGACAGGCACCCTCGAAAATGCACCCAACCCGGGTCTCGATATCACCGGCGCCGGCCCCGTCGGGCTCCCACTAACACCGGATGCCGCTCGCGCGGTCGCCCAGGCATGCCACACAAGCCCGTTCGGCAAGGGCACTGAGACGATCGTCGACGAGTCCGTCCGCAAGACGTGGGAGCTCGACGCTAGCCAATTCACCATCCGGAACCCGAAGTGGGAAATTCAGATCCGCAAGTTTCTCGAGCAGGTCATTCCTGAACTAGGTCTCAAAGCGCATCCCGCCGAGGTTCAGGCTGAGCTGTACAAGCTGTTGGTCTATGAAGACGGGGCGTTCTTTCTGCCGCATCAGGACTCGGAGAAGGCGTCGGGCATGTTTGGGACGCTGGTTGTTTGTTTGCCGTCTAGGCATAAGGGTGGTGAGGTTCTTGCTACGCATAAGGGCGAGACCCGGGTGTTTGATAGCTCGGCCACGTCTGATTTTGAGTACTCTTATGCTGCGTGGTACTCCGATGTTAAGCATGAAGTCAGGCCGGTTACTAGTGGGTACCGGGTGGTTTTGACGTACAATTTGATCCATCGCCCGTCAACGGGAGTGTTGAAGCAGCGTGATACAGCGGCCACGGAGCTTCAGAATGCACTAGAGCTTTGGCAACAGAAATGCCAGCAGCAGGTCTCCGAATACGAAGCTATGGGTGTTCATTATTCGTCATTGTTTTCACGTGCATTATCAGATCGATTCCCGCTTTCCCTCCTCTACGGGCTGGATCACAAATACAGCAGTGCCGACCTCAGCTTCGATCACCTCAAGGGCGTGGACCAATTGCGTGTCGGCGAGCTACAAAAGGCCTGCAGCGCTCTGGGGATGCGCCTGTGGCTTACAACTATCGAGAAAAGTGTTTGGGGCACTGCAGCTGACGGTTACAGACGCTCGCCGTATGGTACCTCGCGTGGCTTTCATAAACACGAGGAAGTCTTGGATATTACTTGGTTCATCAAGAAAGTTATTGATATCGACGATGAAGTTTTGGTCGAAGAGCTGGAGTTTTCAAAGAATGACCTCTCGAAGGCGCGTTGTTCCTGGATGCCTACAATTTTAGAGGCACCCCCGATGACGAGGACTACACTGGTTTTACAGGAAATGCAGGGGCGGAAGCAACTCATCATTATCGTAAAGCTGCTGCGTTTGTTGTCCCCTCGGCCTTCTACATACCATTCGTATTTTACATCGTGGAGAGAGGGCGCACGCCTGTTGGTGCTTTCTTGACCGAGTTGCAGGAGATGATTTTGGACAACCCGGATGACACCACGCTCCGCAAGGAAGTTGTGGGCCTGTGTCAAACCATAATATCGCCACCTGAACAAACGCACTTCCGCTCTAGACCATCGCGTGGGTTTGAGGACTACAAGTCAGTTGCAAGTCTGCTGATTAGCCTTTCTGAAAGGGCACTTTTCAATCTGTGTATCTCGAAACACTTCAAACATCAAGGGATCCCGGTTAATTACGGGACTGACATCGGGGAGGCAATATTCGTGGAAGGCATTGAACCTTTGCAGCCTACGTGAGTGCGCCCCTTTATCTGGGTGGACATTGCATCTGACCCAGCATTTTCAAGGCTCGATTGCCTGTTCGAGGGATCGTACGCACAAAACGAACAATTATCGCTCCTCTTCTTCATCACGTCAGCATATACTACCAAATGCGTTGCCGCAGGGCAACCTAAATCTGAGGTGTTTACTCAATGGCAAGACCGGACTCTAGACAGATTATTCTCGGATGCGTCGATGTTGAGGTTGTCCGAAAAAGATGCTACCGCTTGTACGCATTTCACTGAGCTATCCAGACGATTCTTTTTTCAAAAGGTAGCTGCTAATATCCTGTTCAACCGTTCAACACAAGCTAATGGGCAATCTAGGATTACGCTGTCATTGGACAAATGGGCCTCCAATACAGCCTTTCTAACATCATTCCTCGTGAAGCTTTTCCATGAGTCCCGCAAGAATGGCGCCAGTTCATTCGACATACTACCTACCTATCGCCAGATTTTTACCGCAGGAATGAAGCAGTTCCACATCATGGCTCCAGAGATACGGCCGTCATACAATTCCCATATCGAGTCAAGATGGTACCCCAAACCCAGTATATCACCCTTCGTGAGGCCTGGGCTACTCACGGAGCTGATCATGCAGTGTTTCCCACTGGACCTCGACCATAACGAAGTGCTGAGAGGCGTTGAGTCTGCTTCCGGGCGTGCCTTTTCCGAGTCCAACAAGTCAAAAGCCTCGGCCGCTTTCTCTGAGTTTCTTGCCCAGTTCATCAGATGCTTATGCGCGTACCTAAAGACATCAACTGGCCAGGAGGAATTCGCTGTCGAATGCCGACAATTCATCATTCGCATGCTCGAGACCTTCATGGTCAGCTACGTCGAGCCGCAACCTCTCCAGCCAACAACCTGGGCGCGCAGAGTCACCTTCCGTCCCTGCTGTAGCGAATGCCAAGCACTACGCAGGTTTGTTGAAGACCCAAACCGGGTAATGGGCGAATTCGCCATGGCTCAGCGCAAACGGACGCACCTGGAGCGGAAGCTCGATAGCACTTACGATTGTTCTACAATCACCTACGGCTTGCCGTATACACTCCGCGTCACGAAAACGAACGGGCAGTTTGAGCAGGATCTCAAACAGTGGGCGAAACGGGGTAAAGACGCCGTCGAGCTTATCCAGACTTTAAAAAGGACGTGTCCTACCCTAGTCGATTTGATTGGGGAGGAGACATACCACAGTATTACTATTGACCACGAGACGCTGAAACCCCGTGTCGCGCCTCCGGCTCCGGCTCCAGTCCCCGCTGCTTCTGCGCCGGCGCTGCCCCAGTTGCAGCCTGTACCACAACCCTCTTTCGCGCAGGGCTACAATTGGTCGCGACCACGAGACCTGGGACATATCAATCCCACCAACTCGGCTCCCTTATATGCTGTAGTGCCTCCGTCTTTCCCAGGCACTGCGAATCCCATGTCTCTTGCGGATGCACCTGCTCCTGATACATGGCTTGCTACAAATCCCACCACCTTGGCACCCTTACATGCTTCAGTGCCTCCGTCTTACCCAGGCGCTGCGAATCCCATGTCTCTTGC